>RCUC01122284.1:0-16369 GCA_003697995.1 Taxidea taxus jeffersonii | reverse complement strand
TTTGTAAACCCAAACTCTTCATAGCAATAAAATAATTATGAGCATTATCTCTTTTTTTTTCCTGAGGCCATTTTAAAGACAATTCATAGTCTTCCTTTCTGATTCCCTTCTCAATTTAGAAATGAGAAAGTTCTGTGAGAGGAGTTTAAAAGAAAGAGTTGAAGGCAGAAAAAAACAGACACATCACATTCATCATCACTGATGCTCAGAACAACACTGGTGTCTAACGTGAAAAAAAAAAAGAAAAGAAAAATTTGCGTGTAGCATAGAGAAATTCAGTGTATTATTTTCCAAACTTTAAGAAAATGGGGCAATTTGGGTCGGGAAAAACGATTTTACTGTTTTTGTCAGGCAGGTGCTGTGTGTATGAACTTGTTTGGGTATTCAGGATTGACCTTTATCAGATGGGCTGGAGAGCAAGGTTCTGGGCAGGTCATGCTGTCAAAGATAAATCTGTATTTGCCTGGTATTTTTCTGCCTAAAGAAAAATTACCTTCTCATGTTACCTAAAGCTTTGTTCTTATCATAACCTGCTACATTTGAAATAGTTCCTTCTTGGTAATAGTTTTCCAATAAGCTACTGGGTTTAACAGATCATTTAGAAACTATGATAAGATCAGTATTACTAAATTTCTCTAAATCAATCTACTTGAAAATATGGTAACGGTGTCCTTGTTTATGTGCTCATACAGAAGGTTGACCTTCTCCCAGTAATCCACAAAAGCAGTGTTCACTTCATCTGGTGGTAATAGGAGTTTCCAGCCTGGCCTACAATCTAAAATAAGTATGATTTTCTCCATGGAATCTTTATTTCCTCAGCTCCAAATCACCATTTTAATCTCTTTCCTTAATCATCTTTCAAATTATGCTTACCTTTACTCACCTATCAAGAGTGTGATGCAACTGGAATGGCATCAAAAAAATCTAAACCAGGGGCGCCTGGGTGGCTCAGTGGGTTAAGCCTCTGCCTTCAGCTCAGGTCATGATCTCAGGGTCCTGGGATCGAGCCCCGCATGGGGCTCTCTGCTCAGCAGGGAGCCTGCTTCCCCCTCTCTCTCTGCCTGCCTCTCTGCCTACTTGTGATCTCTCTCTCTCTCTCTCTCTATCAAATAAATAAAATCTTTTAAAAAAAATCTAAACCAAAGGGCAGTGGGGAAACGGCAGAACATACCCACAATCCTTCAGAGAAAGGGCAGCCCTGAAGAATGGTGTCTTCGGCCGAGAGTAACAACACAGCCACCACAAAGGGAAGCCTAAGCCCAACAATAGGGCTTTGATGAAAACTTATATGCTCCAAGTTCTCTTCTAATCCATTTCACTCTTAGGTTGCCTATTGTTTCAGAGTCTTATTTCTTCACAGTCTGGAGGAACTGGTGATGTTTCAGACCAGAGTCACAAAGCACATACAATCCACACTCCCATTATGTGTTGTTCTGTCATCTGTTCTTCTTCCCTAATTGTTTCATGTGTGAGGCTTCTTGTTCCAGCAAGATTGTCATGTCCTTGAATATAAGACTGCACTTTTTCAGGCCGCTGTTAGCACATCACAGAGGTCTAAGGACACAGTGAAAGCTCTAACAGGAAATGAATGGAATTGAACAAAGAAATAGAACACGATTTTCCCGTCCGTGATTAATAACCAAAGAAACTGCGTGAATGTTTCAATCACGATGGGCAATTAATGGGAAAAAATTAGAAACTAAAGGCACCAACCCTTTGGAGGGATCAGAGTCTGCATATGTACTAGCCTAGCTCTTACTAAATGTCCTGAGCCAAGTGCTCACGCACTTGATTGTCCAGAACTCTCAGTCACAGCAGAAGAAAAGGTCTTGAAATAAAAATGAGGAGCGGATAAATATGAACGGGATTTTGAAGTACCCAATCCATGCAATGATCCACAGGCCCTTAATTAATCAATTAATTTCTAAACCAACTCCTTCCTGTAGTAGAGACACAAGTTTCACCCCATGCGTCCCAGACACTGTATAAAACGCTTTTTGTTGCAACATCATTGAATAATCCCAAAAAGGAAACCAAAGCTCCAACACGTGAGAAAATGTGCCCAAGAGCATACGGTCATGTCCCCTTATCAGCAGACTAGCCCAATCCCTGTGTTTAATGAGTGAGAACCACGACGCTCAGGTAGTTTAAGCGACTTGGCTAGTGGCCGTGAACTAGAGACTAAACCATTACGAACACCAGGTTTCCTGACTCATACTTGAGGCACGCTTTCCATTACACAGAGTAAACAATGACTTCATTTACTAGCTGCAAAAGAGTTTAACAAGAATTTTCCAGAGAAGCATGGAACACTGCACATATTTTTTTTAATTAACCAATGTCTTTATTTTCTAAATATATGCTGAAGACTTGTATTTTGAGAGAGAGAAAGGGTAGGGTGTGGGGAACACTGTGGACAGAGGTAGAGAAAGAGAGTCTTAAGCAGCCTCTGCACTAAGCATGTAGCCTGATGCAGGGTTGGATCTCACGACCCTGAGATCGTGACCCGAGCTGAAACCGAGTCTGACCCTTCAGCGACTACACCACCCGGGTGCTCCTTTGCTAAAGACTTTTTTAAAAATTTCAATTTAGGGGGCGCCTGGGTGGCTCAGTGGTTAAAGCCTCTGCCTTCGGCTCAGGTCCTGATCTCAGGGTCCTGGGATCGAGCCCCACATAGGGCTCTCTGCTCAGCGGGGAGCCTGCTTCCCCCCCCCCCCCCCCTGCCTCTCTGCCTACTTGTGATCTCTGTCTGTCAAGCAAATAAATAAAAAGTTTTTAAAAATTCAATTTCGTTAACACATAGTATATTATTCGTTTCAAGGGTGGAATTTAGTTCACAACTAATTTTGAACAGAAACTGAGAAGTGGGGCAGTTGTTAGTGATTTCTACTTCCTGTACCGTGGGGCCAAGGGCTGCTCCACGGGAGAGAAGGCAGACCCTCCAGCACCCCTCCCCGCGGGGCCCCTCGGGCGGCCACGCTCACTCACCTGCAGCCTTCTCTGCATTTCACGTCATGGCGTCATGGCGTCATGGCGTCCTGACGTCATGACGCAGGGATTCGCTGATCTAGACGTGAGGGAGGAGCAGCCGGGCAGAATTGGCGGCGGCGCCCCTGAGTAACGCGGCACCTGCTCCAGATTCCGCCCAAGGCTCAGCCAGGCCTGGGTTTGAAGTCTGCTTCTTTCACTTCCGGACTGATGACTGGGGGCAGGTTATTGGTTTACAATAATGCTTATCCCAAAGGTGGTGTGAGGATGAAACGGAACCATGGGTTCTCAAGAGTGTGAACTGCGACTGTTAGGTCCCAAAACTGGGAGGCAAGCGGTGCTGGGATCCATAAACTGTACGCTAGTGGGTAGACAAGCGCAGAGAGAAAGGGTATACAACCCGGAGCTCCGTGATGAGTGGCAGGCAGAGCTAAAAACCACCCTGCATGCACCAGAAAGTCCATGCGGGTGGTTAAAATATCAAAATAAATATCCACACCAGTTGTCAAAGGGCCACTAACTCAAGCCCCCGGAGGGCTCTTCCGTGCCACCCCGGCTGCCATGGTCCCTCCCCTCTAACTCCACCCAGGAGCCCAAGGGTTCGCACCTGGCGCGGGGGTAAATGAGTGATGGTGGGGGAGACACCCCAGATCCTACTTCTGTGCCACTGGCCACATCCCTGCTATTTGGTTGGTACCTATGCTATGCGGGCTGTGCCTGTAACTTTTGAATATTTATTTGTGTTTCAGAGAATATATTGTGACATTCAGTAGCAGTCTTAAGCACCAAAATGAAGCCAGTGCCAACGGGACTTAAGTAAGCAAGCACCTTTGGAAGCTTTGTGCTAACAAGAAAAACCACTACTTCCTCCCCTTGGACACAACCCCACAGCAGGAGACGCATGTTGGGATGACACACTTTGGGGAGCCGGCTAGACTTTAGCCAGCGCTTACCTTTCATCTAGACTCTGTTGCAAGGCATGGGTCTCATACAGCTAGTCTCCACTTGCCGCCCTAATCCCCTGAATACACACTTCCAAATAAAAGAAACACTAAACTGCAAAATCTTTGTAAGGAAGTCCAACAAAGTCCAACAAAGTCACGGTTTTTTCCATGATAGCTACACGGGTGCTTTTCTAAAATCTCTAATATTGAACTAGTTTAATTTGTGCCTATTACACTAATTCTTATAAAGTAATTCCAGTATTGGTTAATTTTAACTTCACATTAGAATCACCTGGGAAACTTTCATCCAAAATGTTGATGCCTGGTCCCAATCGCAAGTCAATTAAATCAGATTGTTTGGGGGTGGAACCCCAACATCAGTATGTGGGTTAAAGCTCCTCAGGAGTATCTAACGGACAACCAAGATTTAAAACCATTGTCCTACAAACCACTGGAAATATAAAACAGAGTACAGGGGCTTACCAGTGTGTGTGTGTGTGTGTTCTAGCCCTCTCAGTTGTCTTCATAAATTTTTATTGAGTGAAATATACATATGAAAGATACATATATCTCTGTTCTTTAAAAAATGAACCCCCAAAATACTCAATTAGTTGAGCCCACTCAACTAAAGAAATGGAACATTTCAAAATCTGTAAAGCCTATTTTTTGTTCCCCGTTGTAGTATTCTTTCTTCTCTCTGGCCAGGTAACCACTACCCAAAATTTTGCTTATCCTTCCCTTTTGCCCTTTATGATATTTTTCCATAGATTTTGTACTTCCAAACAAAATATTGTTTGCTTCTGCCTGTTTTCAAATTTTTATAACTAGAATTCTACAAGATACATTCTTCTGTGCCTTGTCATTTTTTTTTTTTGCTCAAAGTTATGTTCTGACAAATTTTAGACCTTTTTCATTTAATGCCCCCCAATAGCCCCATAAATGAGTTTTACAGATGAGCACACTGAGGCTTGAAAGAGCAAATACTTTGACCAGAGTCATATTCTAATAGGAACAGAAGTGGAGTCAGAGCATAGATCTCAGAGCTCACTCACCCATTGAACTATCCTGGCTAACCATTGTACTGAACTTGACACAAAATTGGGAGGACTATGAGAAGTCAAGTCTGGATAACAGAATTGGGAACTTAAAAACACAAATTATGCTATTTCGCCATGCTTGAATGATTCTGTGTTCACTGAAATTGCCACAGCAAGTTATAAAGTCCTGTATGGAGTTTATTGGGAATTTCACATCTTTCCATAAAATGGATATGTACAGTTCACCTACCAGGCAAGTGTATAGTACTGATGTCCATTCCGATTTCTTTGAAACTACTGAACTTTAAAGTGCTAAGGTGATGACTAGATAGACATATCTATTATTAGGTGGATATATTGCATATAGATACATGTTATCAATTCTCTTTTCTGTTTTACCATATTAAAGCTGAGTTTTTCCCACAAGCAACTGTGAATGGTAATGTGTTAAAGGCAAATTATGCCTAATAATTCCTTTGGTTTCTTTATCTGTTGCCTCCTCAATTTGGCTTAATGATCAGCTATATGATCAGCCATAATCTGCTATGAATTTCAGGGGTAAACAGTATGATTTAACGTATGTATCATGTACATTCTTTTCTGGATTTTTTTGTCTGTTTGTTTTGGTTTGGGATTTTTTTTTTTTGATTTTTTGTTTCTACTTAGTTGAGACTCACTATAAACCTTCAAACTGTTGTTCTGAATAGAAAGTTCTTGGTAAAGTTGGAGTGGTGACCAAGAAGACATTTGTTTTGATGAAACTACTCCAGTTAAGGATCTAAGCCCCAGACCTTGCCTACGGCTAGGGAGTGGAGCTTTCTTTCACAGCTGGTTTACAGAGTTCTACAGATAAACCCAAATACCAATGTATTCCTTAGCCAGGAGGAATTCAATGATTAAAAATTGCATCATTGTGAAAACCATTTTATGTTTCCTATTGCTGGTGGATTCTGTGTAGGAAAGGCTTTCTACTGGGATTGAGAAAATGTGGGGTTCTGGTCTCCCTGTTTACTGGGCAATGTCTGGCTTAGCATTTCCTGGTTAATGCTCCTTGTGCCTCCCTTTAGTAAGCCTTTAGCTGGCTATTTTCAGGCAAACCTTTTCTAGCTTGATCTATGCATATTTGAACTGTAGTATTCACAACTGGATTTAGGTGTGGGCTTGGCTACTTTGCTAACTTTGTGATCCTAGGCATAAAGGCTTTAAGTCTGGGCTTCCTTATCTATAAAGCAAGAATAATATTCCTTCCTTTCAGGATCACATGAGGATTAAATGAGATAACTTTAATGCACCTAGAACAGTACCCACAACATACTAGGGTGCTTACTATATGACATATACTATTATTTTTTAAAAACTTTTTTAAATAGGAGATACTATTTACAAATATATGTTTAATATTGGCATCTAACTTTTTGACAGAAGGGAAAACAAAGCAACGTTATGGGCTCATTAAAATGAACAACAGTCCTGGGACGCCTGGGTGGCTCAGTTGGTTAAGCGGCTGCCTTCAGCTCAGGTCGTGATCCCAGCGTCCTGGGATCGAGTCCCACATCGGGCTCCTTGCTCGGTGGGGAGCCTGCTTCTCCCTCTGCCTCTGCCTGTGCTTGATTGCTCTCTCTCCCTCTCTCTGTCAAATAAATAAATAAAATCTTAAAAAAAAAATGAACAACAGTCCTTAGAATAGTGCTTTGTGCAGTACTAGGCAGCACTGATTTTTATCAAATGAGGCATATTTGTGAACACAATTGTAATAAAAGAAGAAAACAACAACACTGTGTTTGCATGTAAAGATCACAAAATAGTTCTTCAATTCAGAGTTCAGAAATACAGGAAGAAGGACTGCAGAGTCTAGAGGAGCTTGTGTGGGTCATTTCATGTCCATGAGAGAGAATATTTAGAGAAACTAAAAAGGTCAAACTAACCTGAACTCAAATTTTATTGACAAAAGTTTAAGCTACCTTTAGCATAGGTCATCACACTATAATCAGGACCATCAACACATATTTGCTGAGTGCCTGCTGTACTCAAAACATTTATGGTTAAGTGATTTGGAGAATTACTAAGAATACAATAAGGTACCTGCCTTGAATGATTACAATCTAATTTAGGGAGACAGAACAGAACATAAAAATAAATTCGTAAGAAAAAAAAATGTGGAAAAAAAAACAGCCCGCAAAATTTTCCAGTTTTTTTTAGAATTTGCCTTTATTACTCTAATGTAGAGAAAATATTTTAAAACACAAAGCTTATGAGAGAAAGAGTAAACAATTCTCTAGCCATCACAATTTTTTTTTGTCAATTACCTCACAAAAGAAAGATTTTTGGATTGAATGATATGAAAAACACCAATTTCAACCATTTTTTTCCACATGGACAACTAGAAATTTTGTATGGTTCAAACTTCATTTCAGTGAGTTATTTCTTTTTTTAAATCGAATACATATTGGTTTATCCTATGCACTCTAAACTCCTGCTTATTTCTCCTGGAGCCTTTTCAGATTTGAGGGAAATTTGGGAAGAAAAAAAATTACATCATGTTTAAACTCGGCAGTTGAAAAACTGGCACAAAAAGTTGATCAGTGATGCAGAAAAATTTCACGCAACACATTTCATAAAGAACAAAAACTTAAATGCACATGGTAGATCCATCCAGTAAACCATGTTAGTGCAGTGATATGATCTATCAATCAAACTTGAAAAGAATTTCCCCAATAAAAGAATTCATTTTGCTTAGAAGATTATGCAGATTGTGAATATTTATGGAATACAATTGCCACCCCAAATATTTAACTTCACAATAAATAGCAAATTGTTTCAATTTTCCATATCATGGATAAAGTTTTATTTTTAAAAGTTCGTATCTTCAGAAGTTCTCCCTTTTTCCATGGTGGAGTGGATCTTAAAATCTGAAACTCATCTATATCTTGCTATGCATTTTCAAAACAATTTTAAGTTCCCACACATTATTTACAACCATAACTCTAAAAATCTGAATTTTTTAAGAATGACAGGTGATAACCTTATCAGAATAAAAAAAAATTAAAGTAAGCAAGCAAACAAAAGATATTGACTTATTTAATACAGTTAAAGAGCTATTTGGCTCTCATTCCTTGATAATCTAAAAATTCTTCTAATGTGAAAGACTCATAATTTATGAGCTCTGAAAATCTAGGAACCCTACATCAAGTCCTTGAAGACACCAACCATTGTGTCCACATATATCTCACATTCATGTCTCAGCAACACTTTATAAGAGAAAAATGCTTTTTTTGCTTTATGTGATTTTAACACAATATGCGAAGCCTGGGTCTGATGACAGCTCTTCTTTGCAACTGTAACATTAGATTATCTGTGGTAAATTTAATAACATAGAAAAAATTACTAAAACTTACCTTCTTTGAGAGCTAGAGAATACAATTCCTAATTAAATAGATTGGCATCAGATTCTGAACATATTGGAAGTTGCATGATCATTTATCTGATTGACCAGAACCTTAGGACCTACCAAAATAAGATCTATAAATCAAATATTTTTTTGGACAAAGCTAACACTGTTTATTTAGACATTGATAGCATTCCCAGGAGATTCATTTCTGCTTTTAGATAAATTTTGTTTATTAAAAGAAAGCACAGAAAAACTATCTCAAAAAAAAAAAACCCAGTACTTTTTTTTTTTTTTTCAAAAGATGGCAAATGTGCTATCGACAGGGAAGGGAGTCTGCTGACTCCCTTGGTGTCTGCCGCTGGTGTTCATGGTTCATACATCACAAGCTAGGGGGAAAGTGGAGTAGCAACTCCTAAGTGTTTTGTATCCTGAGCCTTGGAGGTGAAAATGTGTATTGAGGAAAGAGATGCTGCAAGCTACTAATTATAATGGACAAAGGGTTAATATTTTTAATATATAAAGTGATCTTTAAAATCTTTTTTAGTAGAAGATTTTACTTATCCATTGAGAAAGGGAGAGAGAGAGAGAGAGAGAAAATACAAGCCGGGGAGGGGCAGAGGGAGAGAGAGGATCCCAAGCAAACTCCACTCAGAGCTCCAGCTGAATTGCCCAGCCCCGAGATCGTAACCCAAGCTGAATCCAAGAGTCAGACACTTAACCAACGGAGCCACCCAGGTGCCCCTGAAATCTGTTGTAAAAATGAAACGTGTGAACAGAAAAACTAGCAAAAGATTTACAAAAGACAGAATACCAAAGGCTAATAAGCAGAATTTTTTTAAGTTCAACTCCACTGATAATCAAAGATTTACAAATTTTTAAAAAGCTCTATGTGACCAGTTTTGAGATCCCATTTATGGTTTGATGATGTAGGAAAGAGGCACTCTGGAACACTACTGGCAGAAACACGAATTGTTATAGCCTTCCTAGAGGGAAGTGACTTCAGTTCAAAATCTCAACACAGGGACAGAAAAAGAAAGCTTTCCTGTTGTCTCACCTGCATTTCAAAATAATATAATTGAAAAAATACCTCACTCATGAAAGCAAAAAGAAATCCTTTATAAACACATATAAAATCTCTAAAAATATACAATGTTATAGACTCAGAAATTTAATATTATAAATGTATTTTTATTTCCAAAATTAGCTTCTAAATTGAGGCCTCCTACAGGAATAAGCATATGAGAAAAGCCTAAACATATCTGAAAAGGAATAAGAAGAGAGTTACCAGGGTGCCTGGGTGGCTCAGTGGGTTAAAGCCTCTGCCTTCGGCTCAGGTCATGATCCCGGGGTCCTGGGATCAAGCCCTGCTTTGGGCTATCTGCTCCGGAGGGAGCCTGCTTCCTCCTCTCTCTCTGCCTACTTGTGATCTCTGTCAAATACATAAATAAAATCTTAAAAAAAAAAAGAGAAAGTTACCCCACAAGTTATAGTTAAGCATTATTTTAAAACTAAGATTGAGGCAGTGAAAGACAGTTCATTAATACGACCAAATTATAAGTTCGTGGGGTTTTTGTTTGTATCTTTGTATTTTAAAGTAGACTCCACACCTAGTTGTGGAGTCCAGTGCAGGGCTTGAACCTACAACCCTGAGATCAAAACCTAGAGCTGAGATCAAGGGTCATACACTTACCCGACTGAGCCACCCAGGGGCCTCCAAATTATAAGTTTAAAATGGAACTGTCATGGATTAAATTGTATCCCCCCCAAAATTCATTAAGTACATCAGAATATTGGTTGTATTTGGGGATAAGTTCCTTAAATGGGGAATGACTACATCTGAAACTAATGATGTGCTATATGTTGGCTAATTGAATTTAAATTAAAAAAAAAAGAAATGTCAAAACCCCTAAAAAATGATAGTAATAATTAAATAGGTAATTAAGTTCCAATGAGGTCATTAGGGTAGATCCTAATCTGATAGGACTGACATCTTTATAAGAGGAAATTAAGACGTAAAAATTGGCAAAACCAGAATAATGTCTATATTCAGTTAACAGCATTTTAACGATGGCAGTTTCCTTATTGTAATAATGTGCTATGGTCATATGAGATATTATTGGGAAAAAACAAATAAATGTTACACAGGAACACTCTGTCCTGTTTTTATAACTTCTTGTAAGTCTAAATTTATTCTAAAAGAAAACGATTTTAGAAGTAGACATTGTAATAGACAGTTCTGAGGGGAAGGGGGGGCCTGCTTAGCAACCATTCCCCCTTTCTGAGGTCACTTCATTTCCTTTTGGATGAAAATGATATAAATATTCTCCCACTGCATATAGACAGACAGTGGAAATCTAAATCAAGGAGATTTTATACTTCCAAGTCAAATGCATCTATACTGGCCATATGACTTCAAGAAAATTCCTCTCAAATCAAAGGCCCAGGGACACGATTCAAGTTGATCTAATCAGACCCTCTCTCCAGGGCTTTTCATCTATATCAGTGATGTAACAAAGGAAATACAGTGAGAGGTTATTCATTCCTAAGTACTCACATAGCACTTGTTACCCTGGTCTTCCAATGGCTTGTGACCTGGTGATCTACTGAATACTCTTGCAGGATATTCCCTTTTGTTTGTGTTAGCCGAAGCTCTGAACAAGAAACTGTAACTCAATAAATGGTGTCTTATCCAGGCTTATTTTAAATAAAGAGTTAAGTGAACTTGCTGTCCTGTGACTTCCCCTCCATTTAAGGGCAACTAGTCACCGATTCTCATTTCTTTACAAAGTATTTCCAACTCTCATTTCAAATTAAAATTCTCATTTCGAATTAAAGTATTTCCAACTTAAATTTCTTATTTCATTTAAAGTATTTCCAAATCTGCCAAAAATTAACAGCAGAGTCTTATCGTTTGTGTCTCTTGGGTTTCCAGACTGAAACTTTCACCAAGCAGTTTTGTCTACCAGATCAATTTTTTGGTCAGACGGTCTTAAGATCATTGGTTTCACCTTAGGAAAATTCTCTACCAAATTCTCTACCAAAACTCAAACATTTCAAGACTTCTCTCACAATTCTCTGGCACGTTGTTAAAGCAACGAAATTTTTAAAAAAAGAAAATCAATAAATTAATCACAAGAAAGACTACAGACTTTGGAATCCAACAGATCTGATTGGACATAATCACTGTGTGCTGGTTTTCAGAGCTTGTCCAACAGGCCTGACCTCTTGGAGCTTCTGTTTCCTTCTTCAAAAACAAAAAGTAGTATCATTATCTTGTGGATTATTGTGGTATTAAATATGAATTTCTGTGATACTTCTGAAACTGTCAGGCACAAAGTAGGTATTCTTTAAGCCTTTGGCCGTGCATCACACAAGTTAAGGAAGAAGAAGAAGATGAAGAGGAAGAGGAGGAAGAGGAATGAAAAGGAAAAAAATGTGTTCCTTCCTGTCCCCTAGAGATGAAAGAACTTACAATGCTTTAAGTTTTCATGTCACTTTATATATTTTATCTCACTGTGTCCTTACAACAGACACATTAAATAAAACAAGTATTCTTTTTCCTACTGTACTAAGGAGAAACTGAGGCATCATGTTGAGTGAGGGGCAGAGCCAGATCCAGAATCAACCCCACTTCTCTGATTGCCTCTGCCTGGTTCATATTTTTTGGGAACAGTTTCTTTTGACACACCTACAACTGTCTAATTCAGAAATATACAACTCCAGTGCCAAAAATCAGGATATAACTATCATTGGTATCATGACTCGAACAATCTCTTTAGCTATGTGTGCAAAAAAAAAAAAAGTTTTATATGTGTATAAAAGCAATAGATACTAAAATTTTCCCCTAGTCATAAAACTGGGACAGTTATATATTTCAGATTATAAAATATTTCAGATAATAAAATTATAATATATTTCTATATATCATATATATAATAAAATATATAATATATTTCAGATAATAAAATTATAACATATTTCTATATATTATATATATAATAAAATATATAATATATTTCAGATAATAAAATATTTCAGAGATGTTACCTAAAGGACATAAGCCACAATGGCACTCAACAAGGACAGCATATTCTATGATGTTATCACTCTGAGCTGTACCCGCTGTCAAATAGGCACGGGCATTTGACTGTGTGACAGTATCAGGCCAGAACAAAATCTGACTTCTTAGGGCTCCTATGTTAGAGGAAAGATGGTCTCATAAAAAATCAGCTCTCTATATTTTGTATTTTGTGATTTCAATAATATCTCACTTGGGGTAGGAAAAGCAGATCATTCTAGCAAATGTATCTTGCAATAAAGTACAGCAATGAAAAGAGACATAGAGCATAGAGTAGTAGCTGGCTCTCATCACCATTTCAATAATACAGTTAAGAGCCCGGAGTAACTTATCAAAATGTGTAATCTATAAGTGGAGGTGCAATTCAAAGTAGGCTCATAAAATTTCAGATTTGAAGAAACATTAGAAATCATTACCAACATCCCTCTCCTCTGTTTTTAGATCATGAAGCTGAAGATCAGAAAGGTTACATAACTTTCCAAGGTAACACAGACCCAGAGCAGTAAGATAGTGGGAAGATTTCAAGATCTGGAATCTGAAATTTGAGTTGTGTCTCTGCTTCATGTCACTTGCATCACCTTTTGTGTGATATTTAACAACCTATACATAATCTAATAATCTATATTTTTTCACTTCGGGGAATATAATCCAACTGCTTCCTCACGGTAGAATGGCATAATAATGAAAAGACACAAAACTAATACCTACGTCTTAGGTTGCAGTGAGAATTAACCAAAATGGCCTTTGTATTAGAAAGCTCTTTGTAACCTATAAATCTCCATACAAATATTGGTTATTAGTAATAGGACACTAAGTGATGGAAATTCCTTTTTTTAAAAGATTTTATTTATTTATTTACATGAGAGAGAGAGAACACAAGAGGAGAGTCAGAGGGAGAGGCAGACTCCCACTGTTGAGGAGCCTGAAGTGGGTCTCAATCCCAGGACCCCAGGATCATAACCTGAGCCAAAGGAAGACACTTAACTGACTGAGCCACCCAGGTGCCCCAGTGATGGAAATTTCTGACTGTTTTCTCAACCTGTTGGAGTCCACTGAGAGTTCCTAAAGAGCCAAGATTGTCTTATTCATCACGGTGTCCTGAAAACCTATCGTGCCTGGCATGTAGAAGGCAGTCAACAACTATTTGTTAAATTAGTATGTTATCTTTGGAAATAATGTAGTCAGATTGAGATAGAATATATCTTGTTTCCATAACTCACAATACTAGGTAATTCTGTGATGATTCTTCTCCTTGATCTCAAGGAATATCTGTGTCCACCAGAACAGGTTTTTTAATCAGGTAGGAAGGAAACATGTTGGTGGACTGGACTGCCTCCTCCGAAATTCACATCCCTAAAAATGATGGGGGGGGAGGCAAAATTCAGTTCCTACTTCTTCTCTTTAATGTCCAGTGAGCTGCATTCTGAGAAGACTCTTTGACATGATTTTCTAGCTCACTAGTTTACTCCTCTTCTGGTCTTGGATTCTATTATTCTTCTCGTCTATTGAAGTCTTTTTTTCCCCCAGCATCACATTTGTATTTTCTAAACTCTTTATTTTTTCTCTCTAATGGACATGGTATCACTCATATCTCCCTGAAATGTTTAAAGATATGTGATGGTACCTGTCCTAAAGTCTGGTTCTCTTTGTTCTTGTAGTTCTGTTTTCTCTATTTGTTGAGATTGAATCTTTCTTTGTGGGTGATCTTCCCTCCCAGATGTTAATCTTGGTTTCATACTCACGTTTTAATTGGAGTTTTGTCATTAGTTTGTGAATGCTTTATCTTTTTACCAAAACTTCCTCCTGGAGATATAAGAGAGTGGAATATGTTGCCACAGGTAAAGTAACTGCATGGTTATCAGAGAAGAATCCATAGAACACCTACTTCCAGCAAACTTTGTAATAGGTAAGAGAGGATTCATTCAAGGTAAGTAGGTAGGTGGATGGACAGATAGATATATGATATATGATAGATGGATAGGTAGACACATAGATGATAGACAAGAAGAAATACATAGTCAATAACTATCTAGATACATAAAAATATACTTTACACTATTGTTCGTAATTTATAGTCCTTGTGGTCAAGACTAGGCATCAGGTAGAAAAACCTGACAGGTCAGGGGCTTTAAGAACCATTGGCTGTCATTCTTTGAATGTGGTAAATATTTCTTGTCTTTGAGACTCATAAGTACATAAAGCATCTGATGAAGAAGCAGCCTGGGACCACAGAACCTTACCCAGACTGGATGCCAGTTCTTTCTGTATTTAAGTGCCTCACATTCATGGGACTCTTAACTGAAGAGGAGATAATTTATTTATCTGACCGCAGTTATCCATCTGCCCCTATTATCTCTCCACTGAAACCTTTTAATACTACACGAGCTGCACATCAATTCCTAATAGCAGCAAAAGCATGTATTTTGGCTTCCTCTGTAAAAACATCAATAACTCTAATAGTTAACTTCTTGTCACCCTTAGCACTCTCTTCCATATTAGGCCACAGAGTAAACTGTGGGGCAGGACTGAAAATCATGGAAGCAACAAGGTTTTCTTGGTATTTGGGGTTTTATGACTGCTGATAGCAAACTAAGAGATCACTGGTTGTTATGAATCCACCTGAATCCTAGAGGTTGGGGGCTTGGGATCCTGCAGAAGACTTGCAAGGTCTCTAAGGACTAGTGGGTCACTGCAGGCTGGCAGTGAAATCTAGGAGAGAAGTTGGCTCATAACCTTGTCCCTTTACCCACTCTTGCCCCGTCTGCACTTAGACTATGCCTGTGCCATAGGAATCCATAAGTGCAGTGTCGTTGGCCAAAAATCAACTATGATATAAAGAATAGGAGCAGAAAGATATGCTCACCCAGTGCACCCTGTACCAAGGCAGGGTGCACTGCTGCCTCCTAGCATTTTGTCTTACTCTACCTGGACCTTTGGATTCCTGTCCCTACCAGGGTTTGCCTGCCCCTACCAGCAAGAGCTGGCATTCCTCCTTCAGCTTGTGCAAACACAATTTTATTTTTGTTTAATGCATCAGGCTAGTCTATTTTATTTATAATATAATAATGATCAACATCCGTTGAGCCCCTACCAGAGGCCAGGCACTTGCCACCATTCCTTCATTGCTGGTGGGGATGCAAAATGGTACATCTTTTTGGCAGTTTCTTACAAAACTAAGTACACTCTTACCATATGCACCAGCAACCATGACTCTTAGTATTTACCCAAAGGAGTTGAAAACCTGCACACAGATGTTTATAGCACCATTATTCATAACTGCCAAAACATGAAGCAATCAAGATGTTCTATGAGTAGTCGAATGGATACATAAGCTGTGCTGATCCAGACAAGGAACTCTTACTCAATGCTAAAAATAAATGAGCCTACAAAGCCCTCCAAAGATACGGAAAAAATCTTAAATGTGTATTTCTAAGTATAAGAAGCCAATCTGGAAAGGCTATATACCATATGATTCCAACTACATGACATTCTGTGGGGAAAAAACAAAACTATGGAGACAGAAAAAAAAAATCAATGGTTTTCAAGGGTTGAGGGAAGAAGGGATTAAGAGATGGAGCACAGAGGATGCATAGGGCAGTGAAACTACTCTCTCTGCTACTTTAATGATGGGTCTGTGTCACTATGCATTTGTCAAAACTTCATAGAATGTACAAAAGCAAGAGAGAACCCTAGTGTAAGCTATTAATTCTAGGTGATAATGGTGTGCTGATGTTGGTTCATTGATTGAAAAAAATGTGTAAAAAAAAAAAAGGTAAAAAATGTGCCACTCTGGAGGGAGAGGATGGGTGTGGGGGAGGAGGGGAGAGAGTATGTGAGAAATCTCTATACCTCTCACTCCATTTTGCTGTGAACCTAAAACTCCTCCAAAAAGTAAAATCTTAAAAAAAAACAAAAACTGTTCCTTCAAAAAAAA
>RCUC01122283.1:0-13471 GCA_003697995.1 Taxidea taxus jeffersonii | reverse complement strand
GGAGGCCGGCATGGCATGCCTCTGCCTAGGCCGGGGACTTTGATCGTGCTCCTGGGTGGGGTCTGCCTTTTCCCTGCGAGGTTAATCAGTAACATGCGGAGGACTTTAGACCTCGTCTGCGGCTGCTGTGGTGAACTTTCTCCTGGTGGGTTCAATGCCCCTGCCCTACCCTGCTGACCCGGTTACCATGATCCCGTGACCCCGGTGTCCCCTTCTCCCCGGGTGCCTGCCCTCCCTCCTTCCTGCTGCCAGACCGTCACTGCCCACTGTGTTTTCTAAATCAGTCTGCGCCAGGGTTGTGGTCCGTTCTGGCCATTGCTCCAATGACTAAATTGTCCCTCTTTTGGCCACCCCAGGGACTCAGTCCCTCCTGATGTCTTTTTCCTGAGACCCCCCCCTGACACTGTCACACCCTCGGGGGGAACGGGTGGCTTGCATGTTAGGGGTCGGGGGCCCTGAGGGAACCGCATCAGCAGGGTGGGTCAGGTGCACGGAGCCCCGTCCTGGCTGCGGCTCGTCCTTCTCCCGGCCCGGCCCTTGCTGAGGGTGGGGCTGGGTCGGCCCAGGGCAGATGGAGGATGTCTCTCAGGTGGAGTAGGCCATTTTCCCGCCTCTCTCTGCCGTAGGTCCTTTATGGAACCTGAGCCACTTGCTTCTGCTCCACGGTTTTCTCTGGCTCCTGGCTCTGGGGACCGCCCGTGATGTTGTGTCTGTTGACATTTCCCTCTCCCCGTGTCTGTGCCTCCGTTGGCTGTGCCCGGAAAGGCCGTGGCATGTGGTCACTCACGTTCTTCCTTGCTCAGAGTGCTCTTCTGTGCTCGCTCCCTGTCTGGGAGGTGTCCCCAGAGGCCTGGCCCCTGGTCCGTCCCGTCCTCCCGTGTCGTCCTGCGTGGCGACTGGGGTCAGGAGGGAAAGGAAGCCTGGGCCAGGCTGTGGCCTCCTTCAGATGCTTGTCCCGTTGTTTTGGATTGGAATGAGAGCATTGAAACTGTCCTTATCTCCATCTTTTCTTTTAATTTTTGTATCATTTGGGAGAGCACAAGTGACTGAGGCGGTGAAGGGAGAGGGAGAATCGGTAGCAGACTCCCTGCCGAGTGCGGAGCCTGGTGTGGGACTCGGCCACATGCACTCTGGGCCCAAGGCTCCGGCCTCGGCCAGCGGTCTTGCTTTTGCTCCTGAGGCCATGTTCCCACCGTGCGTGCGTTGTGCGGGGGTGGCTGGCCCCCAGTGTGTTCCCAGGCCCGGTGCTGTTAGTTGCCGCCCCCGCCCCCTCGCCCTCGTGTCAGTCTGTGTCGCGTGTCGCCCAGAGACCTTCATTCAGATGGGGGGGCTGCGGCCTTGTGGAGCCCGTGCCTCAGTGGGAAGGAGCCCCACAGCTTCCATGGGGGCAGTAAGGGTGGGTGGAGGGTGGGGGATTCGTCAGCAGAGGCCTTGGCCAGGGTTAGTGCCGGCGGCCCGTGTACATTGTGGACCAGAGTATTTCCTGTTGGGGAAGGTTCTCCATTTTCCTAGATTCTTCATACTCGCGAGTCACCCTTGTTCTGTTGATCCACGTCGAGGGCTTTGCTCTGATTGAGGAGTCATCCCAGGCCACCCATGCCCCGCACCAAGGGCTGACGTCCTGTTGGTGTGGCCTTGCCCTCATTGAGGGAGGTCACCCCGCTGCCCCGCAGTCTGGGAAGGGCCTCTCCCGGAGGTGCTGAGAACAAAGCCAGACGCTTCTTTTAGCTGCTGTGAGACCCTGGCCGTGGTAGAGGTGGCAAGGGTCACCTTGCATGCCCTCTGGGGCTGCGGTCCTATAGTGTTTAGGGTCCTGAGCCGTGTGTTCTTTGTTTCAGATACCCGGGCTGATTTCGTCGGTGGCCTCTAGGTGGGCCCAGGGGGACCGCTGATTCTCTGGGTCCTTCGGGCACGTGCTGGTTCCTCTCCAGATAACTCTGAAGTCTGGAAGGCCTGGGGTACAGATCAGGCTGTAGCCTCGGTGGGTAGGTGTGCTCGGAGCGGTGGCAGGTCGGTCCTCGGTCCTCCCGCTGCAGCACACGGGCCGTGTGCTAGAGCTCCGGCCCTCTGCCCAAGACGAGCCTCCGTGAGCATGGGGACGGAGGGATCGCAGGGGTGTGTGCTGAGGGAAGAGGCCTTCCTGCTTTGCAGCGGACATAGCAGTGCCCCTCCCCCTGCGTCTCCTTTTGTCCCAGGTCCTTGGGGGTGGCTGCCCCTTCATGGGCCATCTCGTCTCTTCCCTGTCCCTTGAGTGGCCCTGCAGTGGTGCTGCCTCACCCGGGAGGGACCAGGCGGAAAGCTCAAGATCTTTAGATCTTTATTTGGCTCCTTTTCATTTTAATGTATCTGACCCTAAGTCTGGACGTCTTGGACACGCCCCCACTGGCTGTCAGGCTGTGTTGTGTGCACGCGGGGCTGTCACTGCTGCCTGGTGGGGTGGGCTCCGTGGGCCAGGGGCGGGAGCAGACTGGGGATCCTCTGCCTGCTTCCCACACAGCTGCGGCGGCTCTCCTTCCTCCAGCAGCCTGTCCCCGTCTGTGGGGCTGCCCAGCGCGGCCCGCTGTGCTGAGTGCCAGAGCCGTGGGCGGGCGTCCCGCTCCCCAGCCGGCCCGTGCCCCCTCTGTGTGGGTGCTGTCCTCACTTCTTGTTGCCGCCTAAGGAATCCGTGGACAGGGTCTATAGCTAACGGGTGAAGGGCACAGACCCGCCCCCACCCCACCCCGTCCTCTTCTCTCCACTTGGCCTTGGGCAGGGACTTCCTGTTCACTGTTTATCCTTTTGACCTCCTGTCACTGTCACCTGCGGGGCCTGCCCCATCATCCGGGGCTCGTGTTGAGCCCATCCTTTGTGCTTACTTTACGACTGTGTGGTCGTGTCCCCCCCACCCCCCAATCTGGCATCCCATACCTGACCTTGCTCCCTGTCTGCCCCGCCCTGGGGCCCTCACTCTGCCTGGGCCCTGGAGCTGGTTGCCTCTGTTTCCTGCTCTTTGGCATGGCAATGCCTCTGGCCGTGGCCCTCCTCGGAGGCACCCCAGTGCTGGACTGGATGTGTGGCCCACCTCTCTGCTGTCCTCTGGCTCCCAGTGCCTGGAGGGTGGGCGCAGGGGGCCTGGCCCCGAGCATGGGTGTGGTCCTGTGCATGTGCCCTTGTCACCAGGAGGCTAGCCCCCACTTGGGGTTGAGATGTGGGTGTCCCTGGGTCGCTGCGCTCTGGGGCACCTCTGGCTGGCCGGGCCTGGCGTGGCCTCGGTCCTTCTCATTCTCCGTCTCTGGTGTCGCTCTCCTGGGCTTTCCTGGGGTTTGTTGCCAGACATTCTTTCCATGTCTGCTTTCGGGTTTTGTGATTTCATTTGTAATTTCTAAGATGTGCTTTGTTTTTGTTGCTCTTGTAATGGCTGTCACCTGTTCTTGTGTCATGGCTTCTGGCTGTGTGAGCTCGTCTCCCATCCCTAGGGATGCTAACGCTGGTTTCCTCCAAAATCCTGCTTCTGCCTTGTCTCGGAGCTCTGCTTTCTCCGCGCTTGGCTCCTGACCGCTCCTCGTGGGGACCTGCCCGCTGGTTCTGGTGTTGCTCCCGTGAAACCTCCCATCCGCGTCCTGTGGCAACCGGTCTCTTCCTGCCCTGAGCTTTCCCTTGTGGCACCTGGGGCTCTTTCCCGGCAGCTCTTTGGCCTTGGCCTGCCCTCCTCCTGGCCATCTCTTGCCCTCGCATATGCTCAAGGTCCACAAGTTCCTTCTTCGTTGAAGAGCAGGGGTTTAGGCAGGTTTTTTTGTATTTAAGACTTCATTTTTAAGCAAATCTACACCCAGCCTGGGGCTCGAACTCACAACCCTAAGATCAAGAGTTGCTCCCTCCATTTTCAGAGCGGGCCAGGCGCCCCTTGGCGATTTTCAAGAGCGTGGGGTTGAAGCATTTTTGCGCCTCCGTCTTAAAACTGGTTTTTCTTTACTCAAATGATACAGTTTTGGGTTTTTTTAAAAAGATTTTAATTATTTATTTGACAGATCACAAGTAGGCAGAGAGGCAGGCAGAGAGAGAGGAGGAAGCAGGCCCCATGCAGAGCAAAGAGCCCGATGTGGGGCTCGATCCCAGGACCCTGGGATCATGACCTGAGCCGAAGGCAGAGATTTTAACCCACTGAGCCATGCAGGCGCCCCTCAAATGATACAGTTTAATTGTTCTGTTTTCTTGATGTGTTTTTTGAATTTGCAAAAGGTCTTGGCATTTTAGGCATTGAGGAAGGAAGGACATAGAGAGCTGCTTTGGAAAGGAAGACACAGGAATGCCGGTGATTTGTGATTTTACCCAGAAGCAACCCTCAGATGATCAGGACTTGTTTTCTTGGACTGTTGTTTCGTGCGTGTGCGTGCGTGTGCACACGCGGTTCGCTTTCGTGTGTGGGGCAGCGTGCGGGCTTGACTCCTGCCTGGAGGAGTGACTCAGACCCCGTCGTGTGAGATTTAGTGAGCCCCAAGCAGTGACAAAGGTCCGAGATCTGTTGAGTGAAGTGCAGAGCGAAGGGAGAATGTAAGACGTTCTAGAATTACTTTTCAAAGCAGGTTGAAAACTTTGTCAAGAAGTAAAAAGAACCGGCAGCAGCCCTTCAGTCACAGAGGCTTGTCAGGAGGCGGCTCGTGATCCTTACTCCCTGTTTGGGGTTTTTTCTCTCGAGTGTCTTAGTCAGTAGACTGTTTTACCCGACAGCGCCAAGGCCCAGGGCCGCCTTCTCTGGGGAGCGTGGTCTGTAGCCTTCTGTTAAGCGCTTGCTTTGGTTTCTTCACTCTTGGCTCTGGATCAGTCCCTCGCTCTTGCTGGGCTTCTAGGCCAGTAGCTTCTTAAACTTGAGCTTCAGAATTCTCAGGAATGACCAGCTGCTTGGTCTCACGCTCCGTGTCTGATCCTGGGTCTGAGCTAGGCCCTGGGCATTTGCATTTCTAGGAAGTTCCCAGGTGATGTTGCTGCACTGTGGGGAACCCCTTGGAAGAAGCCTGATCTGCAGCTCTGCCTGCTCTGGCCCTAGGCCAAATCCAGCCCCCACCCAGTTTTGTAAATAAAGTTTTATTGGCTCCCAGCCCCGCCCATTTTTGTTCACATTGCTTGTGGCTGCTTTTGTGATACAGCAGCAGCTTTGAGTAGCTGTGAGTGAGAGCGCGTGGCCCTCAGAGCTAAAAATACTCACGATCTGGCCCTTTACAGGAAGAGCTTGCCAATTCCTGATCTAGAGAAAGAAGTGATCTTAATGCAGTGTTGCTGTATTTTTGTGCATCTTTATGGGATGGAAAAGGATATGTTTGGGATCAGCCGTGGAAGAAATGGTGGTGTTACCCTGCTCATCTGCACTTGTCGTTGACCTGTGGGGATCGTTTAAGGCCACAGAACAAACGAACCCTGGATACCAAAGGGCCGAGTTGGGGTAATTGCTGCGTAGTTGTCTTTTAAGATGGCTTCGTAAAGACACAGCGTACTAGAGCCGCACGTAATAAAGTGTGTGGCGTGACACCTTTGACAGGTGTGTTCCCCTGGAGAACCGTGACTGGAGTCAGGACGAGGAGCCTGTCCTGCGCCTGCGAGTGTCCCTGCGTCTGTCCCAGGTTCCTCCCTCCTGGGCCCCCGCCCCCCCACGCAGCCGCTGGGGCTAGAGATGAGTTTGTCTCTCCGGAGCTTTATATAAATGACATTTTCTCTCTCTGTGGGTTTTTTTTTTTTTTTTTTTTTTTTTTGGTATGGTTTCTTCCACTCAGCAGAATTATTCTGAGGCTCTTGTGTGTAGTTGTGCGGGTGTAGCTGCTGGCTAGTGTCCCATCGCCAGGATTTGCCCCGCGGTGTTCACGCATCCGCGCGTCCAGGTGATGGGCCCAGCCCCAGGCCTGGGCTGTTGCGGAGGCCGCTGCCGGGAGCACTGGGGTGGTGCTGGTGGGGCCGAGCTCGCTTCGGTCCCCAGCTGCACGCCTCGGTGCGGGCTGAACTTTCTGGACGAGCCAGGTGTCCCCTAGTGTGGGTGCGGTGCGTGTCGCTGTGCTTTTCCCTGTGCTCCCGGAGGCCGCCTGCGCCGGGCTTCCCTTCGTGCCGAGCCGCGGGCCTCTAGGGCGTCGGTGGGCTCGCGTCTCTGCGGGACTTCGGCCGTCGTTGCAGGGGTGGTCGCTGTCCTGCCGAGCTCTGGGACTTCTGCGTTCCGGACGCACGACCCTTCTCGCCGGTGCTTTACGAGCCACCCATGGCCCGGTCTCTTCTCACCCGCGGCTCCGAAGGGCTGGGCGCGTGGGCGGTGCCGGACCCCGCTCACGGAGGCCCCGCTCCACTTTTCCCTAGAACTTCTGTCGCTTTAGGGTTTACACTGTGAGATCCACTCGGAGTGGAGCCGGGGGTGATGCGAGGTGCGCGTCTGAGTCCCGTCTCGGCCTGTGCGGACCCAGTGGCTCCCGTGCGTGTGGCCGGGTGGGCCCTGCCCCCGGGGATCATGGTCGTGCTTCGGTTAGAGAGCGGTTGTCCGTGCGTGGGGGCTTATTTCTGGACCTGTTGTGCTTACTGGGTCTGTTTGTGTATCTCTGTATCATCACCCCCCCCCCCCCCCCCCCCCCCGCTGGTGTGGCCTGTGTGGCCTTGTGTCCTGCTGTCAGGAGACAGGAGCCCCGGCTCCGCCCTTCCCCAGGTCCTTTGCCTTCCGCGTGCACGGTAGTCAGCTTGCTGTTTTGTGACGAGAAATCGGGCTACCGTAGTGATTCGGATCGATGTGGGGGTGTTACAGATGGATCTGGGGAGAACGGACGTCTCGGCGATCTTGCGTCTTCCAGACCCCGGTCGGAGCGCCCGTCCGCTCGTGGCAGTGACTCGAGGTTTCTCCGCGCTCCGTGGTCTCAGGGCGCAGGCTCCGGCGCCTTCTGTCACGGTTGTTGGATTCTTTCCGGGGTTTTTTGGTTTGGTGTTATGTCAGCAGTGCTGCTTTTTATTTTTGATGCTTTTTTTTTTTAATAATTTCAACTTTTTGTCTCAATTGCTGTTAACATACAGTGATAGTTTCAAGTAGTACTGCTTTTTTTTTTTTTTTTTAAGATTTTGTTTATTTATTGGAGGGCGTGAGAGTGAACATGAGCCGGGGAGAGGGTGGGCAGTGGGAGAGGGAGGATCAGACCCCCCCACCCAGCAGAGAGCCTGAAACCACGCTCCATCCCATGACCCTGGATCACGACCTGGGCTGAAGGCAGATGCTTAACCCACCCGGTCCCCGGGCGCCCCGAGAAGTGCTGCTTTCCAGGTTTCGGTTCCTGCTTAGGTGCTGCTGGCACCGTTGATTTCTGTGTGTTGGCCTTGCACCCCACAACCCTCAGCTTTCCTAGTAGCTTTATTTGTAGGCCTGTTCTCTTCAGAGATGACCTTGCCATCTGTGATCAAAGACCGCGTCACCTCTCCCCCTACGACCTGGAGGCCCCTGGGCTGTGGCCTGGCTGCCCTGGTGGGGCCCCCAGTGCTGTGCTGGTGGGACGGGGTGTGAGCGGCTGTCCTGGTCCCCGGGCTCGGGCAGGTGTGCGGTGTTCTCTCCGCCACCTGCGCTTGGCCCAGGGGTTTTCGTTGATGCTTCTTGTTGGACGGAGGGAGTCCCTGCAATTCTGGCCCTAGTTTGTTTTGATCAGGAATGGGTGTTGAATTTGATTAAAAGCTTTTTTTGCATTTACTGGGCTTAATAATATGATGAATGTCTTTTTCAGTTTATTGACCCAGTGAGTTACCCTGACTGATTTTGAATGACAGATAACCTTCATTCCTGGGGTGCATCTCCCTTGGCTGCAGTGTTATCCTTTTGTTGCTGGCGTCGTTGTCATTATTTTCATTATAACTGTTAGGATTTTTAAGGTAAGCTCTGCAGAGATCAGGAGTCGCATGGTTTGTGGACGGAGCCCACCAGGAGTCCCAGCTTATTAGCCTTTACGTACAGCTGACACTGACTTAGCAAAATTTTGTTTATAATTTTTGCATTTGTATTCACGAGAGCTATTGGTCTGTGGTTTTTTGTTTTGTTTCGTTTCTTGTTCTTGTAATGTTTTTTGTCTAGCTCTGCTGTCAGAGGGTTGTTGGACTCACAGAATTATTTGGAAAACATTCACTCTTTCATTTTCTGAGACACTCATTTCTTTTGAAAATTCCTGGTAGCACTGAACCGCAAGGCCCATCTGCCTCCAGAGGGCTTTCTGCGGGGAGTGAACGAGGCTGGGCCGCCCTGGACCCTGCTCCGGCTCGAGAGTCTGCTGGTGTGTGGGTGACCCACTCGCTCTGCGCCGTCGGCTCTGTTGTCATGACGTCATTCCTGATGTTCTGTCACTTCTTCCCAAGCAGCCGCAGAAGTCAGTGGCAATGCCACCTCTCACGGTGCTGGTGCTGACCATTTTTCTTTCCTGATGAGTCTGGCTAGAGGCTTGTCAATTTTACTGATCCCAGAGACCCAATTTGGGTGTCATTGATCTTCTCTGTTTTTTTCTATTCTCCACTTCACCGATTTCTGTCTTGATCTTTATATTTTCTGTCCTTTGGCTTCCTTTGGATTGAATCAGTCCTTCTAGTTTCATAAGTAGGAAGCTGACGCCTTTATTAAAGACTTTTTTTGTTTTCAGATACAAATATTTGGTTTTCTTCTAAGTCCCGTTTTAGGGATTTCGTACAGAGTCTGATAAGCTGTTTTCATTTCCGTTCAGTTCAAATACTTTATAATTGGTTTTGATTTCATCTCGGATGTGTGGGTTATTTAGAAGTCTGTTAGTTTGCAAGTACTTGAGAATTCTCTGCAGATCTTTTTGTTACTCGTTTCCAGTTGAATTCCACCTTGGTCAGAGGACGCACTCGTGATGTGAACCCTTTTAAGCACATGAGACTTGTATTCAGTGCAGAATACTGCCTGTCTTGCCGAGCGTTCGCGGTGCGCTTGAGAAGGACCTGTGCTGGGCCGGGAGTGCCGGGCGCTGGGCAGGCCAGCGTGCTGATACTGCTCTGTGGTGGTGGGGCTGTATCTTTGCCAATTTTTGGTTTATTGCTCTATCCAGTTTTGGCAGAAGAGGGTTGACGTCTTCTCGCGTAACTACAGGTTTGTCTCCATGCTGTCCTGTCGGGTTTGCCGCATGGGTTTCGTAGCTTTGTTATTTGGGGCATTAATATTTGCGCTTTTTTTGTATTCGATTACTTGATGTTTTACCGATACAATCCTCCACGTTCTCCCTGGTTAATGTTCTTTGCCTGAAATCTACTTTGATATTAGTCTAGCTGTTCCAGTTTTCTTTGGACTCTTGCGAGCATGACATACCTGTTTCTATCCTTTTTTTTTTTTTTTTTTAATTTATCTATTTAACAGACGGAGATCACAAGTAGGCAGAGAGGCAGGCAGAGACATCGAGAGGGGGAAGCAGGCTCCCCACCGAGCAGAGAGCCCGATGCGGGGCTCGATCCCAGGACCCTGGGATCATGACCCGAGCTGAAGGCAGAGGCTTTAACCCACTGAGCCACCCAGGCGCCCCAATCCTTTTTTTTTTAACCTTGTATTTTTAAGTCATCTTCACACCCAGTGTGGGGCTCAAGCTCACGACCCCGAGACCAAGAGTCGCACGCTCCCCCGACTCTGCCAGCCAGCCACCCGTTTTTCCATCGTTTTACTTTAATCTGTATCTATATTTTATTTTATTTTTTTTTATTATGTGTGTGTGTCTGTATTTTTTAAATGGGTTTCCTGTGGGCTGCATGTGGCTTTTTTGTCTGATCTGATAGTCTCTGCCTTTTATTTATCTAATTATTTACGTATTTTTCTCTGCCTTTTGATTGGAGAGTTCACATGACTGACATTAAATGTGATTATTGATTAAGGTTAGGCCTGGGTCTTTCATCTTGCTGTTTCTGCTTGTTCCATCTACTTGTAGCTTTCTTTTCTTTCATTTTTTTTTTAAGATTTAATTTACTTATTTATTTGTTAGGGAGGGCACATGTGCACAACCAGGGGGAGCTGCAGGCAGAGACAGAGGGAGAAGGAGGCTCCCCACTGGGCAGGAAGCCGTGCAGGGCTCGATCCCAGGACTCTAGGGTCAAGACCAGAGGCGAAGGCAGATGCTTCACTAACGGAGCCACCCAGGTGCCCTTTGTAAGTCTCTCCAGTGGTTTTCTGCTCTTTTTCACTGAATCAGATGCTGTTGATGGTCCCATTATGGTGCACATCCCCTCTGCCCCCCACCAGCCTGCAGGGCTCTGTCTGGAGGAACGCGGGCCTCTGTCACTGTGCAGGGGACTCGGCCTATGCTTGGGAGCTCTGTGATGCATCCTCACTGTTTGTGCTGCTTAAACGCATTCAGGTGATAAGAAAAAATTTCTCATGTCGACCTGCATAGTTACCAGCTCCGCTACTCTGCATTCTTCTGTGTGGGTGGTTTCCGCATGGTGGCCTTTTTCTTCTGCCTGAAGGATGGCCTTTAACGTCCTTGGTAGTGTGGGTCTGCTGGGGATGAGTTTTTGTTTTCCTTTATTTTCCTTTCATTTTTGAAAGATATTTGCAGTAGGTATAGAATTCTGGATTGTCAGTTTTTCTTTCTTTTGATACTTTAAGGAAGCTGATCTGCTGTGGTCCTGGTTTCTCTTTACATGATGTCTTCTAAGATTCTTGCTTTGTCCCTGGGTCTGAGTGTGTTGATTGTGATGTAGTTTTTTTAATTGTAGTTTTTTTAATTGTATGTGTTTGGGGGCATTATGGAGACTTTGGGTTTATTGCTTTTCTTTGGAAAACCGCCTCCCTCCCTCCCTCTTTTCCTTCCAAGCAGGCTCCATGCAGGGCTTGAACTCAGGAGCTTGAGATCTGGACCTGAGCCGAGACCAAGAGTCAGACACTCAGCTGACAGAGCTGCCTAGGGCCCCGGCTTGCTCACAGGTGCTCTTGTCATTCTGATGCGCCCCTTTTCCCTCTGGTGTTTTCTGTTGCGCGTGTTCAGGCTCGAGGTCTCCCGCCCGTCGCCGCCACCTCATGTGGTGCAGCATGCGGCCCTGTGTGTGACTCTGGACAGATCTTCCACGTCTCTGTTGAAGTTGCTGAACGTGTGGAGTACGGCGTTACGAAGGCCGTTAATGTCCTTTGTGAATGCTCACGTCTGTGTCCGTTCTCATCAGTTTTGTGAGTGATTCTCGTTATGGTTCATATTTTCCTGCTTCTTTGGCTTCTTTGACATTTTGAAATTTCTGTCTGGGTGCTGAATGTTTCTGTAAATCTCCCTGAGCTCGGCTCTGAGCGGCGGTTCAGTTACTTGGAGATAGTTTGGTCCTTACAGGTGTTCTCTGATTTGTTTGGTGGGTCCAGATCAGTGCCCCTTCTGGGGCTGACTGTTCCCCATCCTGTACAGAACCTTCCCGAGTGGACAGGACCCCGTGAATTCAGAGGTTTCCCAGCTTTGTGCACCTTCCTGGCACACGTGTGCTGATCTGTACTTGGTAGACCTGGTGCCTCTCTGTCCCACTCTCCCCCTGCCGTGTGGGTCCCTGGACCGCGACCTCCATCTGCTCAACTTGGTCACTGGGCCCGCCCGGAAGCCCTCGGGGCGGTAAGCTGGGGCTGGCTGACGGCTCAGTGCGATTGCTTCTGTATCTGGGGGTCACTGTGCTTAGTCGCTTAATGCCCGTTGGCTGGAGGCAGCGGCTCCTGGGCCTCGCCTGGGTTTTGGCTCCTCCTGGCCTCTGTGGCGCCATCTTGGCTGCAGATGGGGCCCCTCCTCACAGTGTGGTTGCTGCCCCCAGCTAAAATCGACTTTCCTGCTTCAGACACTCTCTTCGTAAGTGACCCTGGAAACATGAGATCAAAATTGAGTTGCTGTGCGCTTGCTCGGTGCGGATGGCTGTGGCGTGGGGGGCTCCCCTGCACAGGTAGGGCTTCCGGTGTGTCCCTGTAGGACTGACCGCTGCAGAAAGCAAAGGTAACTCAGGACTTTGAGTGACAGATCCTTGGGGGTGCTCTCCGCTGTAGGAAGGAAGGTGAGCAAATCGAGCTCAGAGGTAGAAGGTTTTAAAAAATCGCTGAATTGTGCTGACTGGCAAGTCCATTGTGAGCAAATATGTTTTCCTTTTTGCAGTAATTTTGGCTGCATTAAATTCGTTTTGTTAACATCTTCATTACTGCCTTTTCAATTTTAGTCGGAATTGATGATGAACAAAGTGCCGTGATTTTGACTATTCAGTCTGGCAGCTGCAGCGTGCCGGAGCCTCGGGGTCTGGTGATGGGCTCGCGTCCGCGCTCCGGGCGACACCTGGGAGACCAGGGTTGGCATCCGCGAGCTCTCGGCGCACCTGCAAGCACAGGCCAGGCTGGCAGTGAGGAGCTGGCTGTGGGGCGGGCTCAGCCTTCCCTCCAGGTGCCGTGCAGGGGTCAGCGGAGTCAGGATCGTCGCTTGGCTTGTTTGGCACGTTTGCAGACAGTGTGACCCCCCCGCCCCCGAGTGAGGAAGGGACAGGTCTGTGAGGCGGCTCAGGGTGAAGCAGAGCGGTGAGCGTCGCCTGTGGCCCTGAGGTCCAGCTACAGTCTTCCCTCCGGGCTGAAGGCCTGCTTGGTCAGTGGCTTGGGGTCTGGGCCAGGCCTGAGGGTGGTTTTGTGTTCTCGGGCGCTGCCCCGGGGCGGGGGGCGCCCGGGACCCCGGGTCGGCGCTGCTCTGCTCTGGTCTGAAGCGCGCTGGGTGCGCGGAGCGGGTGTTGGGCCCGAGCACTGGGGAAAGGCTGCGTCCGCGACGGTGACTGCCCCGCTCGGACCCCGCGCCCGCTTCGGGAATACCGCGGCCTGGGCGTCCTGGGCCCGGCTCGGATCGCGGACTGGGTGCTCCCGCACAGTTCTCGGTGGCCGGTCCCGGGCCTGTGAGCGGGTGCTCGGAGTGAGCGGAAGCACCTCTTGCTGGCAAGGTGTGGTCCTCTCACCGGTTTGTGCTCAGAGCTTGTGTCAGAGGCCACTCGGGCTGGACGTTCTGAGCAGCCTGCGCCGGCCCTGGCTCCGTGGTCGGCTCCATGCCCCGTGGCTGCCGTTCCCGCACCGAGGGGATGGTGGCTGCTCTGGCTGCCTGGACAAGGCCTTGCAGGTCCAGGGACGGCTGCAACCTGCCGCTGGCCCCTCAGGGGATGTCGCTCGCTCCTAGAGACTGTCCCAGGGCCCCGGCACTCAGGACCCTTCTTGGGGTGCCCCACAGAGTACTATTCCCTCTCCCAGATGTGCCTGCCAGCCCTCGCCCTGGGCCTCCCGGGCACAGGGCTGCAGCACAGAGGACACAAGGTGTGGTCTGGGACCCAGGAAGCTGGTACCGTGTCGTCTATTCTGACGTTCGGGATCTTTCCCGGCGGCTGGCTGCCACCGTGGTGCGGCAGCCCAGGTGTGCGTCCCCTGGTTCCCTCGTCCAGGCTCTCGGACAGCTGTAGCCAGGTGTTGGATCCGTGCCTGGAGCGAGCACGCGTGAGCGTCGAGCGAGGCGGCCAGGGCTCCTAC
>RCUC01122282.1:0-20818 GCA_003697995.1 Taxidea taxus jeffersonii | reverse complement strand
AAAATCTTTAAGAAAAAAAAAATTTTTATTTAAGTAATCTCTACAGCCAGTATGGGGCTTGAATTTAGAACCCTGAGGTCAAGAGTCACATGCCCCACCCACTGAGCCAGCCAGACACTCTGGTAAAACATTTTTTATTTTTTATTTTTGTAAAGATTTATTTATTAGAGCATGCATGGGCACACAAGCAGGGAGCTGTAGGCAGAGGCAGAGGGAGAAGCAGGCTGAACAACTACAAACTCAACAGGAGACAGAAGAATAACTCCATCAACAAAAAAACCCACCACTTTCTGGAAGTTTTGGGTCTCTGATTTGTTTAGTGTATATTTTTCTGGAGTTGTTACCCTTTTAGCATTTTGTTTTCTCATCCATCTATTCTTCTCCAGACAAAATGACAAAACAAAAACTCCCCTCAAAAAAAAAACAAAAACAAAAAAAAACAAGAACCAGGGACCCAATCAACATGGATGTTAGTAAGAGGTCAGAATGACAATTATAAAGATATTAGCTGGGCTGGAAAAAAGCATAGATGATACTAGAGAATCCCTTTCTGGAGAAATAATTTCTAACCAAATCGAAATCAAAAAGGCTATTAGTGAGATGCAATAAAAAATGGAGGCTCTAACTGCAGGATAAATGAAGCAGAAGAGAGAATTAGTGATCTAGAAGACCAAATGATGGAGAATAAAGAAGCTGAGAAAAAGATAAAACAACTACTGGATCACAAGGGGAGAATTCGAGAGATAAGTGATACCATAAGATGAAACAATATTAGAATAATTGGGATCCCAGAAGAAGAAAACGGCGTGGTGGGGGGGGCGGTGCAGAAGGCATATTGGAGCAGATTACAGCACTGAAGTTGCCTACTTTGTGGAAGAAAATAGGCATCAAAATCCAGGGGACACAGAGAGCCCCCTTCAAAGTCAATAAAAGTAAATCAACACCCCGACATCTAATAGTAAAACTTAAAAATCTCATAAAATCATGGAAGCAGCTCAGGACGAGAGGTCTGTAACCTACAATGGTAGAAACATTAGATTGGCAGCAGACCTATCCACAGAGACCTGCCAGGCCAGAAAGGACTGGAACAATACACTCAGGGCACTAAATGAGAAAAGTATGCAGCCAAGAATACTATAGCCAGCTGGGCTGTCATTGAAAATAGATGGAGAGATAAAAAGCTTCCAGGATAAACAAAAGAATTTGCAATCACCAAAGCAGCCCTACAAGAAATACTGAAAGGGGTCCTCTAAGCAAAGAGAGAACCTAAAAGTAACAGACCAGAAAGGAACAGAGACAATATACAGTAGCTGTCACCTTACAGGCAATACAATGGCACTAAATTCATATCTTTTTTTTTAAAGATTTTATTTATTTATTTGACAGAGATCACAAGTAGTCAGAGAGGCAGGCAGAGAAAGAGGAAGGGAAGCAGGCTCCCCGCCAAGCAGAGCGCCCGATGCGGGGCTCGATCCCAGGACCCTGGGATCATGACCTTAGCCGAAGGCAGAGGCTTTAAACCACAGAACCACCCAGGCACCTCTCATATCTTTCAATAGTTATCCTGAATGTAAATGGGCTAAGTGCCCCAATCAAAAGACAGAGGCTATCAGATTGGATAAAAAAATAAGACCCAGTTAAGCGTCTGCCTTCAGCTCGGGTCAAGATGCCAGGATCCTGGGATAGAGCCCCATATCAGGCTCCCTCCTCAGCAGGAGACCTGCTTCTCCTTCCACTCCCCCTGCTTGTGTTCTCTCTTTGTGTCTCTCTCTGTCAAATGAATAAATAAAATCTTTTAAACAAAAAAAAAACCCCTAAAAAACAAAACAAGACCCATTGATATTACTGTCTGCAAGAGACTCATTTTAGACCCAAAGACACCTCCAGATTTAAAGTGAGGGGGTGGGGGCACCTTGGTGGCTCAGTGGGTTAAGCCTCTGCCTTCCGTTCAGGTCATGATCTCAGGGTCCTGGGATCGAGCCCCACATCGGGCTCTCTGCTCAGCAGGGAGCCTGCTTCTCCCTCTCTCTCTGCCTGCCTCACTGCCTACTTGTGATCACTCTCTCTCTGTCAAATAAATAAATAAAATATTTTTAAAAAATTTTTAAATATGAGTGGGTGGAAAACCATTTACCTTGCTAATGGATATCAAAACAAAACTGGGGTGGCAATCCTTATATCAGGCAAATTGGATTTTATTTATTTTTCAAATTAGATTTTTTTAAAAGATTTTATTTATTTATTTAACACAGAGAGATTGAGATCACAAGTAGGCAGAGAGGCAGGCAGAGAGAGAGGAGGAAGCAGACTCCCTGCTGAGCAGAGAGCCCGATGCGGGGCCCGATCCCAGGACCCTGGGATCATGACCCAAGCTGAAGGCAGAAGCTTTAACCCACTGAGCCACCCAGGCGCCCCTCAAATTAGATTTTAAACCGAAGACTATAATAAGAAATGGGGAAGGACATTATCATACCCAATGGATCTATCCAACAATTGTAATATTTGTAAATATTTATGCCCCTAACATGGAAGCAGCCAATTATATAAGCTAATTAATAACAAAATCAAAGAAACATATCGACAATAATACAATAGGAGTAGGGGACTTTAACATCCCCCCTCACTGAAATGAACTAAGGAAAAGATTAACAAGGATATAAGGGCTTTAAATGACACATTGGACCAGATGGACATCACAGATATGTTAAAAACATTCCATACCAAAGCAACAGAATAACACATTGTTCTCCAGTGCACATGGAGCATTCTCCAGGATAGATTATATCCTGATTCACAGATCCAGTTTCAACCAGTACCAAAAGATTGGGATTATTCCCTGAATATTTTCAGACCACAGTGCTTTGAAACTTGAATTCAATCCAAAGAGGAAAGTTGGAAAGAACACAAATACATGGAGGCTAAGGAATATCCTACTAAAAAAATAAATGGGTCAACCAGAAAATTTAAAAAATTAAAAAATTCATGGAAACGGGTGTCTAGGTGGCTCAGTCATTAAGCCTCTGCCTTTGGCTTAGGTCAAATAATCCTAAAATTTGCATGGAACCAGAAAAGAACCCGCATAGCTAGAGCAATGTTGAAAAAGAAAACCAAAGCTGGTGGCATCACAATTCTGGACTTCAAGCTCTATTACAAAGCTGTAATCATCAAGACCGTATGGTACTGGCACAAAAATAGACACATACACAAAACAGAACAGAGTAGAGAGCCCAGAAATGGACCCTCAACTCTATGGTCAACTAATCTTCAACAAAGCAGGAAAGAATGTCCAGTGGAAAAAGGACAGTCTCTTCAATAAATGGTGTTGGGAAGATTGGACAGCCACATGCAGAAGAATGAAACTGGACCATTTCCTTATACCACACACAAAAATAGACTCAAAATGGATGAAAGACCTTAATGTGAGACAGGAATCCATCAAAATCCTTGAGGAGAACACAGGCAACAACTCTCCAGCCTCAGCCGCAGCTCCTTCCTATACAAGTCGCCAAAGGCAAGGGAAGCGAGGGAAAAAATGAACTATTGGAACTTCATCAGGATCAAAATCTTCTGCGCAGCAAAGGAAACAGTCAGCAAAACCAAATACAGCTGACAGAATGGGAGAAGACATTTGCAAATTATGTATCAGATAAAGAGCTAGTATCCAACATCTGTAAAGAACTAATCAAACTCAGCACTCAAAGAACAAATAATCCAATCAAGAAATGGGCAGAAAACATGAACAGACATTTCTGCAAAGAAGACATCCAGATGGCCAACAGACATATGAAAAAGTGCTCAACATTGCTCGGCATCAGAGAAATACAAATCAAAACTGCAATGAGATACCACCTCACACCAGTCAGAATGGCTAAAATTAACAAGCTAGGAAAGGAGAGATGTTGGTGAGGGTGCAGAGAAAGGGGAATCCTCCTCTACTCTTGGTGGATGCAAACTGGTGTAGCCACTCTGGAAAACAGTATGGAGGTTCCTCAAAAAGTTGAAAATAGACCTACCCTATGACCCAGTAATTGCACTACTGGGTATTTAAACCAAAGATACAAATGTTGTGCTCTGAAGGGGCATGTGCACCCAAATGTTTAAGCAGCAATGTCTACCATAGCCAAACTATGGAAAGAGCCTAGATGTCCATTGAAAGATGAATGGATAAAGAAGATGTGGTATGTATATATATGTGTGTGTGTGTGTGTGTGTGTGTGTGTGTGTATGTATATCTATAGATAGATATAGATAGATAGACATACATAGATACATAGATAGACAGATAGATAATGGAATATTATGCAGCCATCAAGTTTGAAATCTTGCCATTTGCAATGATGTGGATAGAACTAGAGGGTATCATGCTAAGTAAAATATGTTAGTCAGAGAAATACAATTATCATATGATCTCGCTGATATGAGGAATTTGAGAAACAAGGCAGAGCATCATAGGAGGAGAGAGGAGAAAATGAAAGAAGATGAAGCCAGAGAGGGAGACAAACCATAAGAGACTCTTAATCTCAGACAACAAACTGAGGGTTGCTGGAGTGGAGGGGGGTGGGGTGGGAGGAATAGGTTGGCTGGGAGATGGACATTGGGGAGGGTATGTGCTATGGTTAGTGTTGTGAATTGTGTAAGACTGATGAATCAGACATATACTCCTGAAACAAATGATATATGTTAATTTTAAAAGTCAAAATTCACTATTTAGAGGAATTCCATTAAAGAATAAGAAAAGGAATGTTTGTCATCTTAAAGATTATATTAGGGATTCCTATTTTAAAATGGAATAACAAATGAAAAATAGGGGAAGCACTACTGTTTTCAAATGGCATTTAGTTGGAAATATGAAAAAAAAATCTGTAGGTAAGAAAAAGAAAACACATTTATTAACAAAAATATCATGTTTGTTTGCCATTCTTTTTATCAGTGAGCCTCACAAAATGTTGTCTTCCAAAACTTCTTAGATTCTTTTTTGCCCCAAGCCCATCAATGTATTTAGACTGTTTATAATACATTTAGGTTCATTTGCTATTTTTTCTCTTCTGAGTTTTCTCCTACATTTTGGCTGAAGGCAATTATTTATTTTTTGGTCATGTAAAACATTACCAGGTTCTACAAGCCAAAGCTCCACACAGAGGTATACTGGGAGAAGGCTTACTTTCCCCTCATCCCAACAATCCCATTCCTACCCTCCCATTCCTTCCATCCTGCCCCACTGCAATCACTCTCCTTAGTTTGTGGTTTATCCTTCCTGAATTTTTTTTTTTTGGCACAAATGAGAAATACATAAATATTCTTAGACTCCTTTTTTCTCTACACAAAGGTAGCATATTGTACTCCTTTGTGCTTTGCTTTTTTCATTTAACACGTGTCCCAGAAGTCACTGCAGGGCAGCTCATAGAGATCAGCTTCATTCTTTTTCACAGCTATATAATACTCCCTGGTGCGGTTGCCATGGTCCCTGCAACGACTCTGCGTGTACAGCATTTAGATGGTTTGCAATATTTTGCAGGGACTAACAAGAGGACCATGAAGAACCTTGTGCTTATCTTTTGCTTATTGGTGGAGATATATCTTCAGGGCTGGTTCCTAGAAGTGTGTTGGCTGAGTGAGTTTCAGTCTTCCTTACTATGTGCTTTGTTGCTGTTGTAATAATTTAAAAATTATTCTTTTTTGTCCTATTGTCTTTGAAGCTATACATTCCTTTTCTCGTTCTTGTAGTGGCTACTAGTGATAAATCTATAACTCATGGAGGGGGCGCCTGGGTGGCTCAGTGGGTTAAAGCCACTGCCTTCGGCTCGGGTCATGATCCCAGGGTTGTGGGATCGAGCCCCATATCGGGCTCTCTGCTCTGTAGACAGCCTGCTTCCTCCTCTTTCTCTCTCTGCCTCTCTGCCTACTTGTGATCTCTGTCTGTCAAATAAATAAATAAAATCTTATAAAAAAAATCTATAACTCATGGAGCTTGAAGCCTATACAAATTCCAAAGTTCTTTTTATAAAAATATACACACAAAGTTATGAATACAAAACTAGGTATACAAGTAAATATGTAGAATGAGAAAAGTAGTCACTACTAATTATAATTTCTAAAATGCTGATGACTACCACAATTATCACAAAATTAAAGGGAGATTCTATTATTAGCTGTCAATGCATCTATAATACTTTCCCCCCATATATTTTTGGCTCCAAAGCCTTTAATTGCCTCTTCATAGGGCAATAATGTATTATCACTTCATGTTATTTTTAAATGTGTTTTTTATTCTTGATCATTTTAGGAACATTTCTTTCAGCTTCAGAACTCGTGCTTGTGAATGTCTCATTTAACTTACTCAGTGTGTTCAGGGTGGGTTGCGGGAGAGAGCCCAGCCGCGAGGGAACAGCAGTCCTGGTCATGTTGCACAGGGTGCACATGCGCATGGTGGCCCAGCAAGCAGTCTGGATCCCACTGCTTCTGGGATTCCTCTTCCTCTGCATCCTCCCTGTCTTGGACCAGGGGCAGAAACTGTGAAAGTGGTCTTTGAGTGGGAAGCCAGGAAGCCTTTAGCATAAATCCTTCTTGGGGTTAAACACATGGTGTGTTTAAAACACACACACACACACACACACACACACACACACACACACACACACACACACACGGTGTGCTTGCTCAGTGAGACCCTGGTGGGTTGTTTGTTGCTGACCAGACACAGTGAGCATGCTGGCCAACCACCCACAGGCCTGCAGCTTAAGGACCACCACCAGGACAAGGCTGACTCCCTTCCTGAAGGAGACAGAAGATAGACCTCATTGGCTTCATGGTAAAACTGCCTCTGGTCATTTTTCCAACAATTTTGGAAAAATTTCAGTCAGTATCTTTTTTTTTTTAAATAAGCCCCCCGCCCCCGTGTGGGGCTTGAATTCACATCCCTGAGATCAAAATCGAATGCTCTACCCCTGAGCAAGCCAGGTGCCCCAGTCACTATCTTTTTAAATATTGCTTCTGCCTTTCTCTTCTTAGGGGTCTTATTAAATGTATGCTAGATCTTCTCTTGTATCGCCTGTATCTCTTACCTTTGCTTCTGTATTTCCATCTTTTGTCTTTCTGAGCTTCATTTTTGGATTTTTTAAAAAAACTATCTTCCAGTTCATAATATCTCTCTTAAGTTGTGTCTACCCTGTTATTAAACTCATCTACTGAGTTCTTAATTTTTAGTTTTTATATTTTTTAGTTGTTGAATTTTAATGTTATATCTTTTTCTTAATTGTGGTAAAAAGAATAACATTAAACTTACCATCTTAACTAGTTTTTAAAAGATTTATTTATTTTGGAAAGAGAGAGAGATAGAGAGCACAAGCTTGGGGAGGGGCAAAGGGAGAGGGAGAGAAATCCTCAGACTCCCTGCTCAGTGCAGGGCCTGACATGAGGTGTGATCCCACTACCCTGAGATTATGACCTGAGCTGAAATTAAAAGTTGGATGGTTAACCCACCAAGCCACCCAGGCACCCCATCTTAATCATTTTTAAGTGTACAGTTTAGTAATGTTACATATATTCACATTATTGTACAACTGATCTCTAGAACTTTCTCATCTTGTACAATTGAAACTCTATACCCATTAAACTCTATACCCATTAAATTCTATATCCCTTAAACATTAAAATCTCCCCTCCCACACCCCTTGGAAATCACCTTTCCATTTTCTGTTTCCATGATTTTGACTACTTAAGGCATTTCATATGAATGAAATCATCCAGTATTTGTCTTCTTGTGACTGGCTTATTTCATTTAGTGTAGTGCCTTGGTGGCTTACCTATGGCATGTGACCAGATTTCCTTCTTTTTATGGCTACATAATATTTCACTCTATGTATATACCAATTTTCTTTTTTTTTCTAAGAGAAATTTTCCTTTTTTAAAAAATATTTTATTTATTTATTTAGCAGAGAGAGGCACAGTGAAAGAGGGAACACAAGCAGGGGGAGTGGGAGAGGGAAAAGGAGAAGCAGACTCCCTGCTGAGCAGGGAGCTCAATGTGGGGCTCCATCCCAGGACCCTGGGATCATTACCTGAGCCGAAGGCAGAGGCTTCAGCAGATGACTGAGCCACCCAGGTGCCCCTGTTTTTCTTTTTCAAGACTGTTTGGGCTATTTGACATCTTTTGTGGTTCCATACAAATTTTGAAATTGTTAGTTCTAGTTCTATGAAAAATGCTGTTGGCATTTTGATAGGGATGAACCTCCCATATTGTTTCATAGTGCCCTCTCCTCAGCACAAACACTGTATGCATTCAGATTGAGGAATGAATAGTAAGTAGATGGTGTGGAGGTTAGCTGTGTTCAGGGACATAAGCCGAGTCCCTGTGGGGACTAACTTCATGCCTGACCTGGAGCTTTCTTCATTCCAGTGGGGCCCATGTTCCCACCTGCAAAGGATTTGGGTGTGTTGGCTCATTCTTTCTAATTCTTCATATTCAGGAAATGGTAGTTTCATTTAGGCATTGTCTAGGACAACTTAAAAACCAATTATAGTCTTCCCAATTAACTCACCATTTCCAGTGGTGATCTTTGTCCCCCCATAAGACTATGATTTATTGTTTTAAGGCAGAGTTATGACTTACATTAACTCTTGACTCTCTGTGCCTAGCCTAGTGCTAGAATGAAGGTACTTCTGGGAAAAGTGAGGAGATTGAGAAGGTAAGAGGAAGATGTATGGAGTTTGGAGCTGTGTTTGGGAACAAATACTGCCAGCATCATTGAGAAATGTGAACGTGACCTTTTTAGCCCAAAGTCATACAGACACATGGTTTGGGCTGGGTATTCACACATTTATGCCTGGTGGGTTGTGTGATGTGAATGTGCTTTCTGCTCAACCAAGCCCTTTTGGGGCCTGCTAGGACAGGTGGCCTGACAACAACTTTGTTTTCTTGGGTGGGGTAATTTCCTGGTGTTTCACTCAAAAGATGTCAACTTTGGGGACGCCTGGGTGGCTCAGTTGGTTAAGTGGCTGCCTTCAGCTCAGGTCATGATTCCAGCATCCTGGGATCGAGTCCCACATCGGGCTCCTTGCTCGGCAGGGAGCCTGCTTCTCCCTCTGCCTCTGCCTGCCTCTCTGTCTGCCTGTGCTCGCTCCTGTGCTCTCTCTCTATCTGACAAATAAATAAATAAATAAAATCTTTTAAAAAAAGATGTCAACTTTGATTTTAGTGATTGAGGTTTATCTTGGCAACTTTTACAATCGAGCGTTCCCAACATGTTTTAAAATGGCTATCATATATAACATCCAGAGTTCAATTTATAGTAATATGGGCTCTCTTTTGCTACGAAGGCTAAAGACAGAGTATTTTCTCTAGGCTGTGTTATCACTGAATCTGAAATTTTTTTTTTTTAAGATTTTTATTTATTTATTTGTCAGAGAGAGGGAGAGAGAGCGAACGAGCACAGGCAGACAGAGTGGCAGGCAGAGAGAGAGGAGGAAGCAGGCTCCCTGCCGAGCAAGGAGCCCGATGCGGGACTCGATCCCAGGATGCTGGGATCATGACCTGAGCCGAAGGCAGCCGCTTAACCAACTGAGCCACCCAGGCGTCCCTGGATCTGAAATTTTTGATGTCTTGCACTGTGTTCTGGGCAGGGCGAGACCATGCTGCCTAGGATTTCAACAGCAGCATTGAACACCTTCTGCCAGATGAGCCACTGGTTATCTGTGAGGGGCTGGCCTGGGGATGAGTGCTTAGTAAGAATTGGGGAGGAAGGGGCCTCTAGCCTGGACTGAGATCTTCTTATCAGGTTTGAGAACTCAGTTTAGGAATTTGCCCACCATGTTCAGGTTTGTCATGGGAATGAGGAGAGAAACGGTGAGGGATCCACCCAGAACACACTGTCCCACACCCCCTGTGCAGGGAGGGCTGGGCAGGTGCGAGCATGTCAAGCTTCTCAGCCAATTCCAGCAGAATCCCTGAGAAACAGGCTGTGTCAGGATTCCAGCACTCTCTGTTACCGCTACACCCGCCACAAAACAACAGCGTCAACTCTCCTGAAAAGATCTCCCTCCAGGACATTTTTCCTAAAGCAAGGCAGACTCAGAGGCAGGCAGAAGCCAGCCCCAGAGGAGGAAAGAGTGCCGGAGACAGAGGAATGGCCCAGTGTGTGCCTTTTGTAGGTGGGGCGGTTTGCTGGGTTGGGACGCAGGCCATGTAAGCACCCTTTGGTTTTGAAGAGCCACTCCCTACTCATGTGGGTTCTTTTCTCTTCTGCTTTAAATATTAAAAAAAAAAAAAAGATTTTATTTACTTGAGAGAGAGAGAGAGAGTGAGAGAGAAAGCATGAGAGAGGAGAGGGTCAGAGGGAGAAGCAGACTCTCTGCTGAGCAGGGAGCCTGATGTGGGACTTGATCCCAGGACTCCAGGATCATGACCTGAGCCGAAGGCAGTCACCCAACCAACTGAGCCACCCAGGAGCCCCTGCTTTAAGTACTTTCATTCTAGATTGTGCCAGATCTACATGTGTCTGTATGTATGACCATGAACCTAAAAGTTCATTTTCCTGTTTATCAATGCTCCAGAAATCCCTGCTGCCACCACCAAATTTAGCATGCTGTGGAACTGAACCCATCTTCTCTTTTTCCCGCCAACTAGTTTTTTAGTAGTTTCCTCGTGCCCGCCAGGGATGCTTCTGTTGTTCCCCTCACAAACTAGAGGCTTTGCCAATGCCATTTTATTTATTCATTAGTTCATTCAATAGTCAAATATCCAAATATTTGTTGACTTTTTGTTTTCTTTCTCATTTTTTATTAGCATTCATCACTAGCTCAAGTTATCTTGTTTTTTTAGTTGTCTTTTTTTAATCTCCTCCCCTTTGAGGCTCATTCACAGCCCTATTCCCAGTGCCTTTAAAGCCTCCAGCATGAAATAAACAATACATATTGAAAAATGAACGAACAAATCAATGTAGGGTATTTAGAATTTTGTAAGAAAGATAAATTTCAACTGATTAAGGTTTGGCTTACTTCTGCCGTCACTTCACTCTATGCATTGTCTGCTTCAGAACAGATCTTTCTCGAATTCCTCTATGAGCTAGGCACTGGTCAAGGTACTATGGATACTGCAATGAACAACGTGGACAAGGTGACATGCTCCCTCGTCACCTACCCACCAAAGCCAAGCTCCCCCACCCCGCTCCTCAGAGCCCATTCATCCTGCCCACAGGGAACTCCTGGTGGCTGGATGATAAGGGAACAAGGGTGGCCAAAGTTTGGGAGCCTCGTCCCCCACAGGTGCAGGAAGCTAGGGTGAAGGTGAGAATCAAGAGATAGGCCCAGAGTGAGACAGGGGTAGGTGGCAATGGCTCGAGCTAAGAAATCCAGAGGAGAAAACATGCCAGTGGGGATCTGGAAGTCTTGTTGGTGGAATTGGAGGTGGAGAAGAATCGGGAGGTTCTGTCTCTTACTCAGAGACTCAGCAACTTGCCTGAGATAAGAAGGGAGCCCCAAAACCAAGGAGGTCTCATCCCAACCTTTGGTCAAGACCTTTCTCTATTTTGGTGTTGGTGAATCCAGGGAGTGCTTTTCTCCTCTTTTCTCTCAGATCTTGTCATCCAGCTTTCAGAACGACCCTGTGGGCTGAGGCCCAAGAATCCCAGCTCTTGGGGGCCCTAATTTAGACCCTGCCACCTTCTCACCAACTGAAGCTGTCTCTCCTCTGGGCTCCCATTTCTCATCTACTCCATGCCAGGATGCTGGACCTCCCTGATATCCCTGAAAACCATCTCCTCTTCTGGGTCTCGCTCGCTCCTGGGTTTGCCCCTTCTGAGCAAACCAAGGCCTTGAGCCCTGCCCTGACTAACCTCCCAGGACAGCCACGGGGCTCAGACAATGCAGTGCACGGGGAATGCCCGAAAGTGGCCACACGCTGTTGCTGTTAGATCTGCAGCACAGTGGACCACACCAGTAAGAAGGGAATGGGGAGGTCCTGTTCAGCACCTGGTCACAAAGTCCTGGCTTCCCCATGACCAAGACAGTGGGAGGGTTATTTCCCCTCTCTCAATCTCAGGGCCCTCACCTGCAAAGGGGAAACTACAGCAGCTGCTGTGTGGGATCACTGTGAGAAATAAGGAAAATAACGAGTGGGAAGGGCTTTACTGAGTGTTTAAACCCGCGGTGGATTGGAGCTACCCTTCCTATTTTAGGAACAGGCCTTGTCCCACTTTAGGTATTGGCAATGGGACAACCACTTGACCAGTAGTAGGTCTGTAATTTACTCACATTCAAGAGGCATCCCTTAAGGATGGTGCTGGTTTGACAGACTGGGGACCCATTTCATCCCTGAACCCTAGTGGCTGCAGCACTGTTCACAAGGGCCCATTTGTGACTCCTATAGGCTTGGAGTCGACAGAGAGAGAGAGAATGAGTAAGAGGGAAGAGCAGAGGGACAGAGAGAAGCAGGCTCCCCGCTGAGCAGGGAGCCTTATGCAGGGCTCAATGCCAGGACCCTGAGATCCTGACCTGAGCCAAAGGCAGATGCCCAACTGACTGAGTCACCCAGGTGCCCCGCAAGATAATTCTCAAATGTTGAAATGCAAATGAATTCTGCTCAGTGGAGGGATCTTTGTCTCCAATTGTATATTCACTTCAATATTCCTGATCTATAAATGCATCTGTTCTTTTTTTTTTTTTCCTTTGAAACAGATATAACATCTGCCTGGTTCCCTCACTATGCTTAAAATAAAATCTTTAATATGTTTATTTTATATTTGTATGAAAGCCATATATTTTTAAAATTTTTTGTAAATTTCTTTTCAGTGTACCAGAATTCATTTTTTATGTACCATACCCAGTGTTCCATGCAATACATATCCTCCATAATACCCACCACCAGGCTCACCCAACTTCCCACCCCCTGCCCGTTCAAAACCCTCAGATTGTTTTTCAGAGTCCATAGTCTCTCATGGTTCCTCTCCCCCTCCAATTTCCCCCAATTACCTTCTCCTCTCCATCTCCCCATGTCCTCTGTCCTATTTGTTATGCTCCACAAATAAGGGAAACCATATGATAATTGACCCTCTCTGCTTGACTTATTTCACTCAGCATAATCTCTTCCAGTCCCATCCATGTTGATACAAAAGTTGGGTATTCATCCTTTCTGATGGAGGCATAATACTCCATAGTGTATATGGACCGCATCTTCCTTATCCATTCATCCATTGAAGGGCATCTTGGTTCTTTCCACAGTTTGGTGACTGTGGCCATTGCTGCTATGAACATTGGGGTGCAGATGGCCCTTCTTTTCACTACATCTGTATCTTTGGGGTAAATACCCCGTAGTGCAATTGCAGGGTCATAGGGAAGCTCTCTTTTTAATTTTTTAAAAGATTTTATTTATTTATTTGACAGAGAGAGAGAGATCACAAGTAGGCAGAGAGGCAGGCAGAGAGAGAGGGGGAAGCATGCTCCCTGCTGAGCAGAGAGCCCAATTTGGGGCTTGATCCCAGGACCCTGAGATCATGACCTGAGCCGAAGGCAGAGGCTTAACCACTGAGCTACCCAGGTGCCCCTCTCTTTTTAATTTCTTAAGGAATCTCCACACTGTTTTCCAAAGTGGCTGCACCAACTTGCATTCCCACCACCAGTGTAAGAGGGTTCCCCTTTCTCCACATCCTCTCCAACACATGTTATTTACTGTCTTATTAATTTTGGCCATTCTAACTGGTGTAAGGTGGTATCTCAATGTGGTTTTGGTTTGAATCTCCCTGATGGCTAGTGATGATAAACATTTTTTCATGTGTCTGATAGCCATTTGTATGTCGTCTTTGGAAAAGTGTCTGTTCATGTCTTCTGCCCATTTTTTGACATGATTATCTGTTTTGTGTGTGTTGAGTTTGAGGTTTTCTTTATAGATCCTGGATATCAGCCTTTTATCTGTACTGTCATTTGCGAGTATCTTCTCCCATTCTGTGGGTTGCCTCTTTGTTTTGTTGACTGTTTCCTTTGCTGTGCAGAAGCTTTTGATCTTGATGAAGTCCCAAAAATTCATTTTCCCTTTTGTTTCCTTTGCCTTTGGAGACATATCTTAAAAGAAATTGCTGTGGCCGATATCGAAGAGGTTACTGCCTATGTTCTCCTCTATGATTCTGATGGATTCCTGCCTCACATTGAGGTCTTTTATGCATTTTGAGTTTATCTTTGTGTATGGTGTAAGAGAATGGTCGAGTTTCATTCTTCTACATATAGCTGTCTAATTTTCCCAGCACCATTTATTGAAGAGACTTTTTTCCACTGTATATTTTTTCCTGTTTTGTCGAAGATTATTTGACCATAGAGTTGAGGGTCCATAACTGGGCTCTCTACTCTGTACCACTGGTCTATGTGTCTGTCTTTATGCCAGTACCATGCTGTCTTGGTGATCACAGCTTTGTAGTAAAGCTCGAAATCAGGCAACGTGATGCCCCCAGTTTTGTTTTTCTTTTTCAACGTTTCCTTAGCAATTTGGGGTCTCTTCTGATTCCATATAAATTTTAGGATTGTTTGTTTCAGCTCTTTGAAAAATGCCTGTGGAATTTTGATCGGAATGGCATTGAAAGTATAGATTGCTCTAGGCAGTATAGGCATTTTAACAATGTTTATTTTTCCCATCCATGAGCATGTAATGGTCTTCCATCTTTTTGTGTTTTCTTCAATTTCTGAAAGTCATATTCTTACTTAAAAAAAAATCCTTCAATAGTAAGGTCCTCCCCAGGGCCTTCAAATGAGCCCATGCAAATTGTGAGTGAGAGGCCATAAAGGATGAACTTTACAGGTTTTGTGGTAAGTCTTCCAGTGGAATTTAAATTTCAGGTAATGTGTGCAACATGGATGGACCCACTTACATGGGATGGACTGACAAAGCAAACACCGTGTTGAAAGAAAGCCAGGAGCGGTCTATAACCTGGAAAGCAGAAGAATACAGATTTTGGACAATTAAATAATGGAAAACAGTATACAATGCCATGGGTTCAAGGAAGAACCTAGAGGTGGCAATTTGACTTGAAAATTAGGAGACCAAGTCTCCTAACTGATGGGAGGCTCTCCTTAATAGCAATATTAGGACAAGAGTGTGGAAATAGCCATGGCATGGGGACTGAATGGAGGTGAACAAAGTGAGTACAGTGAGCATGGCCTCCTATTTCTAGTAAGTTGGCAATGAAAGGAAGGACTGAGATACCCCAATAGATAAGTGTGGACACATGGAGTTCAGTGGGATTTCCCCAGTGACAATTTCATATTATCACTGACATTTTCAGGTATCTAAGGACATCTAAAAAGAAGTTTTAAAGAAAGAAAAACAGCTATAATTTACAAGATTACCATCATTTAGTTTCTACAGATAATAGGTAAATGTGTATAACATTTAAATAATAAATAATGAGCCCAAGTTTTGTATATACATGAACACAATACAAAATTAGAATCATACTATATATATAGTATAAGAATACACTCACTTTGTCATACATGGGAGAATGTTCTCATTTACTGATCTTCCAGATGAGTAGTTTAAAGACTGTATAATATACTATGTTGTGAGTGTTCATAATCAGCTGATTCATTCTTTTTATTTGGCCTGGCCTTTAGATTATTAACATCTTTTCACTGTTTAGATACTGCTGCCATGACTTTCCTTTACATTAATCTTCTCTTTTAAAGATTTTTAAAAGAAGGTTTATTTATTTTATTTGAGAGAGAGAGAGAGAGCAGGGTGGTAGGAGTTGTAGAGGAAGAAAATCTCAAGCAGACTCCACACTGAGCATGGAGCCTGAGGTGGGGGCTTGATCACACCACCCTGAGATTATGACCTGAGCTGAAACCAGGTGCTCAACCAACTGGGCCACCCATGTGTCTCTCCTTTAATCTTTTTAAAAAAGATTTTATTTATTTATTTATTTGACAGAGAAAGAGCACAAGCAGGGGAATGGGCAGAAGGAGAGGGAGAAGCAGGCTCCCCACTGAGCAGGGAGCCAGACACTGGACTTGATCCCAGGACCCTGGGATCATGACCTGAGCCGAAGGCAGATGCTTAACCAACTGAACCACCTAGGTGCCCTCCTTTACATTAATCTTAATGATTAGTTCTAATTCATTCCAAAAGAAAAACTACTTTGAAGTAGAATTCTTAGGTCAAACAATACATGTTTCTGGCCTTTAATACATAGTCTCAAATTTCCCCGTAAATAGGGTGACCCAGGCCTCTCACAAATGTATGAGTGACTGTTTGCTTCTATCTCCCTTATCAATGAGAATTTTCATTATTTTAAGAATATTTGCCAATTTGTTTGGCAGATGTTGCATTATTTTAGTATGTTTGATGGAATATTTACCATAAGTTTTCTTTCACTCTTCCTATAAGTTAAGATTTCCTTGTGCTTTCCAATTTCGCTAACTATGTTCTCACATATTTGGAAACTGGTTTAGTATTGGGGAAAATGGTGGTTGTTGGTGATTTACACAAGATAAGAATTCAGGGAGTTGTTGAGATAAAACCAGACTGAACCAGATAAAGAGAGAATGGCAGGTGAGGACCACAAGCCCAGACAGCTCTTCTGAAGAAATTTGCTCTAAAGGAAAGCAGAGAAACTGGCTGTAGTGGAAGTGGAACATGGAATCAAGGAGAAGTTGTTTTTATATATGGGAGTGACCTAGCAGAGAAAAGAGATTGAGCAGTTGTTGACCTTAGTAAGAAGAGAGGAGGGCCATGCATTTTAATAGGACATGATGCAGTACAAGTAGGTGGGAAAAATGGAAAATGAGGTGGCTCTTCTAATTTCTCCGTGAATCAAGAAATGGTAAAAGCTGAAATGGGAGAAACGCTGGAATTCTGATGTAAAAGGAGGTAGGAAATGGTGTTTCAGAGAATGAAGGAGTAAACTGATGGGAGAAATCTAGTAAGACTGCTAGATAAGGGCAAGGGCCCATATAAGATTCATGATTAGAAACTAGATGCAAGATAAGTCTACACAGATCTATTTTTCTTTTCTTCCACCACATTAAGCTGCTCAGATTTGGGTGACAAATAAGTAGAGTTAAGTTGACTAGGGTTGGGGTTCTTCATGGTAAGAGGATCTAGGAACAGAGAGGAAAGGGAATTGATGATGACTGAAGTGAACTGGTATAGTGATGGGGCCACAGCATCGTAACTAGGTGAAAGGGAGGCAAAGAAACAAGATGGGTTATGGACAGCAAGAGTGGTGAACCACTCTCTCTTCCAGCCATCCAAGATCTCAAAAGCAAAGGCTAAGGAGAAGAAGCTGGCCCTGGTCCCTGCTGCTTTAAGAAGCTGGAGGCCAAGAATGTGGTCAATCCCCTGTTTGAGAAAAAGACCAAGAATCTTAGCATTGGACAGGACTCCCAGCCCAAAAGGGACTTCAACCACTTTGTCAAATGTCCGGCTGCAATGGCAAAGAGGTAGTCTCTATAAAACATCCAAAAGTGCTTCCCGTGATTAATCAGTTCCCCCAGGCCTTGGACCACCAAACAGCTACTCAACTGCTTAAGCTGGCCAAATACAGACCAGAGAAAAGCAGGAGAAAAAGCAGAAATTGTTGGTCCAGGCTGAAAAGAAAGCTGTCAGCAAAGGGGATGTTCCAGCAAAGGGGATGTCCCAACTAAGAGGTCCCTTGTTTTTTGAGCTTGGGTTAATACTGTCACCACTTTAGTGGAAAACAAGAAGGCTCAGCTGGTAAAGATTGCACATGATGTGGGTCCCATTGAGGTGGGGCTGTCTTCCTGTTTGCTCTGTGTCATGAGATAGAGGTTCCCTACTGCACTGTCAAGGAGGAGGCCAGGCTGGGGTATCAAATCCACAGGAAGGTCTGCACCACTGTTGCCTTCACACAGGTTAACTTGGAAGACAAAGGAGCTTTGGCTAAGCTGGTGAAAGCTATCAGGACCAATTCCAATGACAGATATGGTGAGATCTTCTGTGTCTGAGGAGGCAACAACACCTTGGGTCCAAAGTTGGTGGTTCACATTGCCAAGCCAGCCATCAAACTGGGCTAAGTGAACGCTGTTGAATTTTCTGTACATAAAAGTAATAAAGGGGCTCCTGGGTGGCTCAGTGGTTAAGCCGCTACCTTCGGCTCAGGTCATGGTCTCAGGGTCCTGGGATCGAGTCCCGTATTAGGCTCTCTGCTCAGCAGGGAGCCTGCTTCTCTCTCTCTCTCTCTCTCTCTCTCTGCCTGTCTCTCTGTCTACTTATGATCTCTCTCTGTCAAATAAATAAATAAAATGTTTTTTAAAAAAGTAATAAAAAGCTCTCTTTCAAAAAAAAAAAAAAAAAGAGTGGTGGGTGCCTGGGAGGCTCAGTGGGTTAAGCCGCTGCTTTCGGCTCAGGTCACGATCTCAGGGTCCTGGGATAGAGTCCCTCATCGGGCTCTCTGCTCAGCGGGGAGCCTGCTTTCCTCTCTCTCTCTCTGCCTGCCTCTCTGCCTACTTGTGATCTCTCTCTGTCAAATAAATAAATAAAATAAAAATCTTAAAAAAAAAAAAAAAGAGGGACGCCTGGGTGGCTCAGTTGGTTAAGCGGCTGCCTTCAGCTCAGGTCATGATCCCGGCATCCTGGGATGGAGTCCCGAAACCGGCTCCCTGCTCGGCAGGGAGCCTGCTTCTCCCTCTGCCTCTGCCTGCCTCTCTGTCTGCCTGTGCTTGCGCGCTCTCTCTCTCTCTAATAAATAAATAAAATCTTAAAAAATAAATAAATAAATAAAAAAGAGAGTGGTGAACCAGTAAGTTGGAGATCACAAAGGGGTCAAGGTAGTACTGGAGAAGAGCTAAGAGCTACTAAGACAAGTGGTAGGAAAACAGAAAGTGGTTTTTGGAGGGTAGGATGCTTGAAATGGACATGAAAGAGATGGCAAAGTAGACATCGACCTGGTGAGATGCAGAAAGGATTGCTGACAATGAAGTTGAGGAACTAGGTCCATGGTACTGGAGTGAACATCAGGGATCATGGCTGAAAAGCACGATGGAGTGTAATGTAATGAAGGAGCAAGACTGTAAGCCAGGTAAAGAGTCTTCAGTGAATGAAGGGATTGGCAGACTGTCTGTAGATATGACTGCAATGTAGTGGTGGCAGAGTCTGATGGCCTGCATTTCAGAGGAGTTGGGCATTTGAGGGAGGAGGACAGAGACATGACTGGGCAGGGAAAATGAGCTGCAAGGAGGTCATTATTTTCTCCACCAAATCCTTTAGAACCAGGAATGTCTGAGAAAGAACAGCCACTCTTGAGAAGATTAAAATCGGGTCCTTAGGGGACAGAGAGATTTTAGTAATTAGTATGTTGAAAATGAAGAAGACACTGAGACAAATTGTAGAGGACATAGGAATGGGGTGGGAGGTGCTCCTGATGAAAGTCATGAGGTCAAGACTGGACAGTGGAAGGGTTTGGGAATATTGGGCTTCCAAAGTTGAGCTGCCCTCTGTAAGCCAGTTGTCCCCTGTGAGATGTCTAGCCCAGTCCTCTCATTTCAGAGACAAAAAAACTCACAATCCCGAGGAGAAACTACTGCAGAACTTGCTCCCTTCTCAGTCCCAGGTCCTGAATCTGGGATAAAGTCAGAGGGGTCTTCTTGTCCAGCACTCCTTGGAGGAGGGCCCTCCTTCCTGTTCCTCCTGGTATGGTGACCTCACGCTGTCCCAAGCCATTTTCTTCATGCTACAGAACACTTCCTGGGGCTTCCATCTGCTTGGTCCACTTCTGCCAATGCCAGCTAGAGCTGCCCCAAATCTGGAAGTGCCTGTTCCCAAAAAGCCTGTAGGTAATAGAAGGTGCACTCAATCCCCCTCCCACTCCTCAACTCCTGAACTTCTCGAATTCTTCAGGTTAGGGAAGTGATAAGACCCTTTGTCAGGTTTATCTGCCTCTACTTGCAGTTCAATTTGTCCAACCACTCTAATGAAGTCTTGTCCATCTTCCTCCCTCCTACTGATGAGACAGCTGATCACAGAGAGGTCCATTCTCTTCCCTGAGGTCACTCAGTACGGAGGCTGTGAAACCTGGCTGTGAATGAAGCTTGGCCCCTGACCCCAAAGCCCTTGAAAGGCGTTTCTCTGCATTTCTACCCCCACTTCCTGGCTGTGTGACAAACTCCCAAGGCAGGGCAATGTCAGTGCAGGATGACTACAGGTCGGATCCTCCCAGGCTGGTGGAAGCTTAGGGGAGAAAAGGGCGTTGAACTGCTCTTTGAATGAAGAACTGAAGTCAACTGGGAAGGAAAGCAAGAGGGTACCTATGGCAGAAGGAACGGCGTGAATCAGGCTGGCTCTTACGTAGTTCCCAGCCTCCTATTATTTATTCACAGCGCTGAGGCCTGACAGAGCACAAAGGTGAGACCTGTAGACGTTCCGGTGGCTCTCGCCCCAGGTGAACCCCTAAGACTTGCCTTCTTTTCTTGGCCTTCACTGGCCACAAGGCCCGCACCCCTAGACACGTCACCCCAACGTCACTCCCGCAGTTGTCTGGGCAGGACGATGAAGGAGTGCTCCTGGGAGGCGCGACTTCGAGCTCATTTGGCTCTGATTGGCTGTGAAACTCGCGCCTCCAGGCCAGCCACTCAGAGGCGGCCATCAGTCCTCCCTTGCCTCTGATTGGCTGTGCTAAGCACGTGCTCAGATGCGCTCCCAGTTGCGACCTGAGAGCTGAGGCAGCGGTTAACTGCCCCCTGCCACCGTGTTCCTTTTCAGGCTCGTTGGGTACTGACAGGTAACTGGGCTGGGGAGCGGCGGGCAACCAGTCTCTAGGATGTGGGGAAGTTGAGGCCGTGGGCCCCGGGCAGCAGCTCTTACCTGCCTTGGAGCACAGGAAGG
>RCUC01122281.1:0-20553 GCA_003697995.1 Taxidea taxus jeffersonii | reverse complement strand
ATCTCCCAGAATAGCTAGAAAGGAGAGAAATACAGTGGGAAAGGGGAAGGCCTATGTCTTTATGTTCAATGTGCAAGGAGAGTAGTAGAGTCCTCTGATGTTGTATTTTTAATATAAAAATTTTCTTTTATATATATGTGTTCTTTTAAGAATGCAGTTTCCTTTTCACAGTGGACTCCGAATACCAAGCACAAGTCACTCTTTTATTTAAAAAAACCAACACATTAATTTCAGAAACATTGCCTAAACCTATTTTTTAAATCTCACTTTTCTTGTAGTTTCTATGTACTTCACTATTAGTGAAGTCCAGTGTCTTCCCCCCCCTTACAGGCATGACTTATACTTTCGTTGTAAGCATATTCACATCCTTCGTCCATCTTTTTGTGTATCTAAAAACACATTATGAATTTGTCAGTACTCAGTATATGCAAAGAATATTTTTTAAAGATTTATATTTATTTGAGGCGGGGGGAGAGAATGAGCAGGGGAAGGGGCAGAGGGAGAGAGAGAATCTACAAGCAGACCCCCTGCTAAGCATGGAGCCCAACCCGGGGCTCTATCCCATGACCTTGGGATCATGACCTGAGCCAAAACCAAGGAGTCAGGCACTTAATCAACTAAACCACCCAGGCGTTTTTTAAATTGTTTTTTAAATTGCCCTATATGTTGAAAATATTTTTCCAGTTTGTTGTTGATTTTGAGTTATTGTCCCTTTTCTGTGCAGAAATTTAAGGACTTTCATGCAGTGCTATTTGCGAATATTTATCTTGATAGCCTCTGAGTTTTGATATGGGATATATAGCACCTCTATATAAATATAAATTTAATTTCGTCTCTAATTTTTAGTGAAGAAAGATGACATAACAGTCAGCATATTTTTACACCATAGCAATTACAGTGCTTAGAAACTACTCAGCAAATTTCACTTCAATTTTTTCCTTAAATTCATACAGAGTTGAATTTGGGGCACAGCCTTAGATCTAAAGAATATAGAAAGAACTTCTTGGAGGTCTAATGCACAGTATGGTGACTATAATTAATAACACTGAACTGTATACTTGAAATTTGCAAAGAGATTGGATATTGTTTTCAACATACACACACAATGTAGTAACTATGGGAAATGATGGATATATTAATTAGCTTGATTGTGAGCATCATTTCACAGCATATGCATACACTGAATTATTGTGTTATATACCTTAAATATTTATAAATTTTATTTGTCAATTATACCCCTGTAAAGCTGGGGGAAGGGAAAGAACTTCCTATGTCCAAAGAGAAAATCATCAAAAGCTAAAAGAAAACAAGGTAATCCTAGAAATAAGCAGAAAATGTAAGAGATGTTATTCTCTCCTACTTTCTCAGATGGCCTTGTTTGTGTGACGCACAAACGCAGCCCCTGTGTGTGACCAGTGACTCTCCCAAGGCCTGCCGGGGTCTGTGTTGTCAGCCATTTTTATGGCTGATTTAGTGCACAATTGATTGGATTAAGCATGCAGTCATCCAAATTAGACTTTCAGTAATCTGACTGACCATGTGAGACCCTGTGTGACAGAGGTCCCTCAGGCTGCGGCTAAGGGCGTAGAAAGGAGAAAAGAGCTGTGCGCTAGCAACAGTCTTTAATGGGACAAAACAAGCTAACAAATATGGACTGCAAAGCCCGTTAGGATGGACAAGGTCACGGAACAAGGATTTTCCTCAAAGCCCAAGTCCACCCCTTGCTGTCCAGGTGACTTTAGACAAGTTATTTATTTATTCCCTAATATTTTATTTATTTATTTGAGAGAGAAAGAGAGAGTGAGAGAAGAAGTTCAGAGGGAGAAGCAGACTCCCCATGGAGCTAGGAGCCCACTGCAGGACTCTATCAATCCCAGGATTCCCGTCTCATTGCATGAGCCAAAGGCAGTCACTTAACCAACTGAGCCACCCAGGCACCCTAGACAAGTTATTTAAATCCTTAAGCCTTAACATCTTCCTCGATGTAATGGACAAATTAATATCTCTATTTCAGGGTTGTTTTGATCAAATTAAGCAATAATATCTAAAATATACTGAGATGATAACCAAATGTGAAGCAATTTCTTGCAAGCCTCCTTCATGAGATTCTCTTTCTTCTTTTCATGTTTCATAATCTCAAGGCCTCATAATTTTCCTATCCATTCAAAAATTATTTTTGAGTGCTTATTTCTGCATAACACACTACGCTATGGGATACCAGACTAGGATACTATTGAATAAAACATGAGTTTTGTTCTTCAAAATCTTATAGATGAATTAGAGAGATAATGATAATGGAAGGCAATATTCATCAAGAAATCATTCTGTGCTAGATGCTTAATCACATAATTCTCACAGACAAACTACAAACTATGTGCTCTCTTTATCCCCATTATACAGATTAATAAACAGAATTAGGAAACATCCAAAGCCACACAGCCTATAAGTGTTAGAACAGAGATTCAAACCCAGATGTCTATGAATTTAGAGCCCACATTTTTAACTAGGTTTCAGCACTGTGTTATGTGAAAAGCAATAATATAACTGCAGTGTGATAAGCGACATGAGAAATACAGATATATTTGCAGGGAAATTTACAGGAAGGTGGAGCCACATTTGGCTCCGCATCAGGAAAGACCTTATGTGGAAGATACTGGAGATATAACTTCAAAAGCCACAATGTATTCATCTGTGCTGAGCCAAGGTAATAGTTTTCCTTTCTGCAGAAATGATTTCAAGTGATAGGGGGCACCTCACTGATGACAAACCCACGTGAGTAAAACACAGGCTTCAAAGTTAAGTGCCCACTGCTATGAAATAAATGATCCTGTCTGAGGCCTCCAAATGGCAAGCCCGGGAAGTGGAAATTTCCCACAAAAGAGTAAACACTATTTCATCCTTGACTAACCATCGGTGGGGGCCAATCTGTGATCTCACTCAATGTGTCACAGGCTGTGCCTGTGCTGGGGGGGCGGGGGGGATGTGCCAGCCCAGAAACTATGAGCAAATACAAGGGCTGCTCCTGGAACCATACAAATAATCTCTTTAAAAAACAGGATTCCCTATCAAGGCGGGAATTACATGATCTATTCCAGGGAAAGAAGAACAAAGATTCCTCTAACCAGTTATAGGCTAATGCTTTTTGGGAAAAGTATGTATCGCAAGATTTGGTTTTTCTTTTTGTCACCACCACTAAAAACAAAACACGGTCAGGGCGCCTGGGTGGCTCGGTGGGTTAAAGCGGCTGACTCTTGATTTCAGCTCAAGTCATGATCTCAGGATTGTGAGATCAAGCCCCAAGTTGGGCTCCAAGCTCAGCACAAAGTCTGCTTGAGATTCTCTCTCTCTCTCTGCTCATGCTCTCTTTTCCTTTAAAAAATAAAATAAGGAGGGCATGCGATGTGATGAGCACCGGGTGTTATATGCAACTGGTGAGATATCAAACACTACGTCTGAAACTATTGATGTACTATGTTGGCTAATTGAATTTAAATAAAACAATAAAAATAAAAACACAGTGCATTGTGGGTTTTTTTTTAATTAAATGTACTACATTTTAGGTCCTATCAAGCAACTGATAGAGTATCAGTCCTATTTCTGCCTCTTCTAGTCCTATTCTTGCCCCTCTGTGAGTTATAAACTTTTAGTATCAGCCAGGGACCATGCCAGGATATCCCTGGCCTCTGATTTTCCCTTTACTACCCCGGTCATGACCTACAGACATACCAGTTAAATTTGCTGAAGATGGACCCTTAAAAGGGTCCAATATGGGGTGTCTGTGTTACTCAGTCAGTTAAATATCTACCTTCAGCTCACGTTATGATCTCAGAGTCCTGGGATGGAGCCCCACGTCGGGGGGGGGGGTCCCTGCTCAGCAGGGAGCCACCTTCTCCCTCTGCCTGCCCCTCCCCCTCCTTGTACTCTCTCTCTATCCCTCTGTCAAATAAGTAAATAAAAAATCTTTCTAAAAAAGTGGGGGGGGGGGAGGCCCCAGGTGAGAAATAGGTAAAACTCTTCTCTAATTGCCAGCTCTCCCATTCCTGAGGACCTTAACCTTGCTGATTTGAAGCAGATGTTTGTTCCCCTAACATCTGGCCTCCTTAAAGGCCGCACACCCATGCCTTATTCAGCCCTGCATCATTTTCTTCTTTTGTTTGTTGAATCCCTTTATGTGGCTTCGGATTCCCATGCTACTACCACGTTTTTTCTTAGAGCCCAGATTTCCCAGCCCGGCTTCTGTTTGTTCCACCAGTCAGTCCTAGTAGGACAGCCATGAATGCAGAAGCCTGCTCATCTATGTTGAAATCAAAGTTGATTTCAGGGCAGATAATATTATTTTCAAGTTTCATGTTTATCACTTCTATGTTGTGGCAAACAGTACACATGTAACAGGCATAATTTTGCAAATACAGATGCAGTTGAGTAAGAAACATAAATAAAATAAAATGTAAATGATAACATTTCATCCGAAGTCCTTTTTTTAGCACTTGCCTCCTGGAGAAGTTTATTACATCATCAGTGGTCTTCCTTGCCTTGGTGCCTCTTTCTGCACCAAAATCTGAAGGAAATTAGTGAGAAAGTTCTTATTTGTGGTTTAGACAAAATAATTTAACTGAGCATGAGAAGGTATATAGTGATATACAAAAGAAAAATTCCAAGACCAGCTTCTTAGGTTGTTAACCATGGACACTAAGGCCCATTTTGGGGGTGGAACACAGAGGAAAAGGTAAGAGGGTCCTAGATGTCAAGTGTAGACGTTCAACATCATCCTGGAGGTCTTGCAAGTTAGACCGAGGGTATTTTGAAGAAGCAGATTACTGAGACCAATATCCAGCGATTCTGATACTATAGGTCTGAGGTTTCATCCAAGAATCAATATTATTAACATGCATCTTGGGTGATTTGTCCACGGGCTATGGAATGAGGAATGCAATTTTAGAGCTAGGGACGGATCTAAGAAAGCTGTCTCCTAGAAGATCAAAAAGTGTGTTGCAAGAAAGTCAGTGCTAGAGATAGAAGAAAACAATTAAATACAATAAAAAGAATTTAGACTACATGTGATGGAGGTCTAGATGAGGCTAGCAGCAGAAGTGTATTTAAAATTTTGTTTTCGGGGCACCTGGGTGGCTCAGTCATTAGGCATCTGCCTTCAGCTCAGGTCAGGATCCCAGGGTCTGGGATTGAGCTTGGCATCGGGCTCCCTGTTAAGCAAGAAAACTGCTTCTCCCTCTCACAGTCTCCCTGCTTGTGTTTCCTCTCTCTCCCTGTCTGTGTATGTGTGTGTGTGTGTGTGTGTGTGTGTGTCAAATAAATAAATAAAATCTTTTTTAAAAATAAAATAAATAAACACATAAAATAAAATTTTGTTTTCCACTAACATGATCTAGATCTTTCTAGGCATCACTGTTCTACTGTTGCTGTATCGCCAAATACATGATAAGCCATTCAGTGTTTAGGGACAGGCTAGCTTCAAAGAGTCTCTAACACATTTTATGTGTAAAACTGAGGGCTGCTGGAGGCAAGGTGGGTAGGGGATGGGCTGGATGGGTGAGAGGGGTTAGGGAGGGCACGTGTTGTAATGAGCACTGGATGTTGTATGGAAGTGACAAATCACTAAATTACACTCCTGAAACCAATATTACACTATATGTTAATTAACTAGAATTTAAATAAATTTAAAACAAAAAAATAAAATTTTATGTGTAAAAATCTTTTCTATAACTTTATTCCACATCATCATTTTTATTATTTTTTAAAAAATATTTATATTTATTTATTTGACAGAGAGACACAGTGAGAGAGGGAACACAAGCAGGAGCTGTGGGAGAGCAGGCTTCCTGCTGAGCGGGGATCCCAGTGCAGGGCTCCGTCCCAGGACTCTGGGATCGTGACCTGAGCCGAAGGCAGACACATAACCAACTGAGCCACCCAGGCACCCCTCAGCATGTTTCTTTAAAGAGAAAAGTAAAACATTATTTTTCCTCTCCTAAACTTTTAGCCTTTCATTTCATTTTTGTACTTAAAAATGATTTTTGATTCAGAACTAATTTTAGACTTATAGAAAAGTTGCAAAAAATAACACAGAGAGATTCCAAATATCCCTTACCCAGCGGGAAACAGAAAAAGGACATTAGTGGAAAAACTGGTAAAGTTTAAATAAGGTCTTCAGTTAAGAATATTGTATTCATGCTAACTCCTGGCTTGTCACTTAGACAATTTTATCTTCTGTTAATTAATGCAAACAAAAGCTACTGAAAGGCTATAGGGTAACTTGTGAACCTTGCCTCTTCCTTAACAGAAACAAATGTTATTTGTATGCATTAAGTTCATGCCATAAGTATATGCCTTCATTTTATCTTTATGCCAGGTGTTGATGGAAAATTACAAGAAGTGTGACTCCTTAAATTACTCAGTTGTAAGATCATTAAAATAATCTCTATGACTACTGCCATTTAAAAATTGGGGGAAGGTGCACCTGGGTGGCTCAGTCGGTTGAGCATCTGGCTCTGGATCTTGGCTCACTCAGGTCATTATCTTAGGGTCCTGAGATCGAGTCTTGCTTCAGGCTCTGTGTGCATGGAGTCTGTTTGTCCCTCTTCTTCTGCTCCTCCTCCCATTTGCACTCTCTCTTTCATATAAATAAATAAAATCTCTTTTAAAAATTGGGGGGGAAAGAGGCACAAAAAAGTTAAGTAACTTGCCTAAGATCACACATGGTAATTAGAGCAGAGTCATCAGACCTGCTGTCTGGCCCTTGGACCCCCAGTCTGTGCTCCAAGACCATCATATTGTACTGCCTCTATATAAAAATCCACAAGATGTATTAATGCCAATTGTAGAATTCTTCTAAGTCCACACTCTAATAACCCAGGGAGAGAAAGGACATCTTGGTCTTCCATTTGTATAACCATGAGTCTCACCCTCCACAATAGATTGAAAACACCAATAAACATTCTGTAAGTGAAGGAAAATTACAGTATTTCTCCCGAGATGTATTGAGAAATTATAACATCATTATGATAAAATCTCTAGTCTGAAATGTTGGGTCAGCAAATTTCTCATGAAACTTCTTTCTATGACACTGCAAAATCATAATCAATTATACGCCTATGTTTAACCAGATTTACTGGAGACAGCACCAAAATAATCCCCCCAACACTGCCAAATATCAGTAGCTGTAGATATCACTGTATCCTAAGTGGGGTGTCAGTCAAGGTTTTCAGCTTTAAGCAACAAAACTGACTCTGATGATCTTATGCAGAAATAGGATTCACTGGAAGCATAATAGCAGCTCCCAGAATTAATGAGAGCCTGCCAAACCAGGCTGATGAAATAGAAGAGGCCAAGGAGCAGAAAGGACATCAGCTTTTGGTAGGACCAGCCTGCACAGGCCCCCTTCTCCACCAAATGTCTCCAGATATCATCACCATTATGAAGGGCGGTTGTCCCTTCTTCCTTCTATCATTTTTCCATGACTTAGAGTCCCAAGGAAAAGTATCTGATTGGCCAAGCATTGGTCTTTTGCTGGGGTCAGTTTGAGTAATAGGAGCCTTGACCTACACAAAGACAGTTCCCAGGATTCAGAAAGGGGTTTAGTTTCCTGAAAACCGAGATGATGACCATATCCATGTCGATTGTCAATGCCAACTGTTAACGACAATGCCAATTCTGATGCACCAGGGGAATTTTACATTCATTTCTTAGAGATGGAAAGAATGCAAGGTCATAGTCTGTGAGAAAAAATTCTTTTATAGAAACATGGAATGTTAGAATTTCAAAGGTATTCTAGAGCCTTCTAATTGAACCACACACATAATACCAGAAATTCATTTACAATGAAGTAAGATGAACAAATGGCATCGAAACCCATTTATAATTGTTGCAATTAGTAACAGAGCAAAATTAAAAGCAAAACCAGGCAGACTTGGGTTCAAATCCTTCTAATACCCCTGACCAGCTGTGTGACCTTCAACAGGTTGCTTAACCACACTGTAACTTTTTCCTCTGTTCTATAAAATGGGAAAACTGATACTACCCATTCACATGTTTGGGAGAAGAGTAATTAATATAATTTATGAAAATCAATGAGAATACTTGTTGGTATGCAGCAAGCATTCAACGGCAGTTTTGTTATGATGTCATGATACGGTAACTGTCATCGTCACATCCCTACCGTCATGGCCATCCAGCTAAGTTTGCAAACATCCCGTGCAAGACCTATACCTCATAAGACCATGCATCTCACAGTTGCACAAGTCTCATTATCACCAAACCTTTGTCAGTTAAGGAAAGAAGAAAATGTCAGATTGGCAAGGCACATAAGCTCTAGTTTTCTGTATCCTTCCCTGCTGTCACCTGTGCTCATGCACTGCCATTCTCGACAAAAATGTGTCTTCCATCCCCATTTATTTCATTCCATCTACATATTCATTCCATTCAATAGACAATGTTGAAATGATAGTCAACAAATAATGTTGACCAACTACATACACATATATTCCACATTAAACTACAAATGTGATGACTTAAAAAAAAAATACTGCTTATAGGGTGCTTGGGTGGCTCCATTGGTTATTGGTTAAGAAGCCAACTCTTGGTTTCGACTCGGGTAATGATCTCAGGGTCATGGGACTGAGTCCCGTTAGCAGGGAGTCTGCTTATGGATTCTCTCTCCCTCTCCCTCTGCCCCTTCCAATGCTTGCACTCTCTCTCTGTCTCTAAAATAGATAAAACTTTAAAAGGAATATGTTGCTTAATAATGGCAGGATATAACCTGGAATTTTATTTCTGAAACTAATGAAGAAAAAAATTTTACAGAACTAACACTATGAATGTTATGCTAAAATATGCTAGGTTATTTCCCTAAAAATAGTTATTCGTAGTAAATCATATGTTCTCCAAACTAGTAATTTTGTAAGAAATTATGTTCTTGTTATTAACACTCCTACACTTAACGGCAATATCAAATCACTTCTTCTGAACAGCATAATTTAAATTTTTTGATTAATGAGAAATATGTGTTGTAGAGTTTTAAATTAGTCTTGAGAACTTTAATTTTTCCAATAAAAGAGAGTGATTATAAACTATTTGGGAAATCTCTAACATATTTCTTAGCTAATCAAAAACTGGTTATTTAATGCAATAGTAAATAATTTTAGAATTTGTTGGCTCTATTACATACTAATTTATAAAACTCAAGATTCAAGTAATACACATTCAGTAGCATTACAAACAAAATAAGATGCAAACAAGCCTTTTTGCTAAACAAGATTTTTGGAGTTTTTGTTCACAACAAACTACCCGCTAGATGGCACTAAATAACTGTTAAAATTTTTTTTAACAGGGCCAGTCTACCTGGTCAAGGAAACAGAGAATCCTATTAATTGAGGGGACAGTTGTTTCAGACAGCCAGACCTAGTCTCAAAGTCCATGGATGACATGAAAGATGATATTTAAAGTACAATTAAGAGATATTTACTCAAGAAATATTACTGCTGACAGTCATTAGAAATAGAGCTAGATACTAAGAATTCAACACACATGCTAAAATACAATGATAAAATAAAAGGATTTTTACAATTAAATTGCACTAAGTTGAATTCCACCAAAGAAGATTTCACTAAGGAAGGCCTGGATTTTGTGTGTTTATAAAGAAATAGAGCTCCATGGGATGCCTGGGTGACTCAGTTGGTTAAGCAGATGCCTTCGGCTCAGGTCATGATCCCAGCGTCCTGGGATCGAGTCCCACATCGGGCTCCTTGCTCGGGAGGGAGCCTGCTTCTCCCTCTGCCTCTGCCTGGCACTCTGCCTGCCTGTGCTCGCTCTCTCTGACAAATAAATAAATAAAATCTTTAAAAAAAAAAAAGAAATAGAACTCCTTCAACAATAAGAACAAAAGAATATTGGAAAGGAAATTGAGAAGCAGCAGTTTATATATAATTTGGATAGATAATTTACTCTTAACCAAGGTCTGATAAGTAAAAAGGTGAATATCAAAACATTTTCATGTATGGATATCCTATCATTTAGATGGATCTTTGTCCAAGGTACTGAGGTAATAATAAATAAAATTAGAAATATTGTATCCTATCCACACAAAGCCCAGACTTCGAAGGAGAGCTCAAAGTTTCCGATAATGACCCGGATATTTACCGGTATGGAGATGCGTGTCCTCCTGTAGAAATATTCTACTCTCATTTGGAGGCTGGTCTGCACGAGGTCACAAAATGCATCGTCAAACACTAGCTGGCTTTGAAGGCACGGCACTTGCCCATCTTGCCCCCATTTTGTTGTCTAGAAATGGGATGACATTAATGGTGGTAACTTTGAGTCAATTCGTTCCCCCTCCCCGCCCCGCTATTCCTGTAGGACCTTAGCTCCCCAAATTGTGTACCCTCCTAAAGGATTTATGAAGATCCCAAAGGTCTGTTGCCTGTTCAGTAACCATAGTGTTCTCTACACTTTTATTTCTTCTCTAAGCTCCATCTCTGCTCAGCACCTAGAAGGTTCCCCAGGCACTTCTGCCACTTCCGCCAAGCGCCACCTTTGGTACGAGGCACTGTGGTTTGCCATGACAGCTGAGCAGCTGAGGCCACAGAGACACAAAGGCCACATGGTTGCCAGGCAGGTCCTTTGCACCCGGCCCTGGGTTAACTGCTGGCGGGCACACTGGTGAACCAGACAACCATGCCTCTTTTCTCGTAGAATACACCCACAGTTCTCATTCCGTTCTCTGCCTTTCGTGCTATCTGTTTTACCAGTTGTGAACATAATTCCTAAGAGTGCAGTAACTCCCATTAAATTCTCTTACTTGTATTGCAAACAGAAATACAATTAAGGGGTGAAGGGTGTGTTTTGGATCTAGACTTAAGTTATGACTATTTATATAATTTTTACTGCATTTTTTTCTAATTAGTATATAAAAGTATATCTATTCATAGTATAAATTTGGGAAAATCACTTAAAAATACAAAGGAACATTAATAATCCCTCATAACTCTTCCTCCCGGTAAGGATTGTTATTAATATTTGATAAACAGCCTTAAGTTCTGTGCATACATTTGCATGTATTTTTTATTTGTATTTGTATATTTCCACCCCAGATTGTTCTGAATTTGTGAGGGCACAATCATGAAGTGGCTTATTTTTCTTCCATTTTCAATCATTTCAAGGACACTTGCAAATCTCTTCCTTTACTCCTTAACACATAAAAAGATTCTATCCTGTACTGACTTACATCCTTAACCCCAGAGCTCACCTGCCTGTCACTGAAAATTGTGTAACCTCAGGAAGGCTGATTAAATCTCTCAGTTTCTCAGTTCCCTTAGTATAAAATCATGATAGAAACAGTAGTTACTTTATCGACTCTTGTGAGTTGAATGAATTAACGTGGGCAAAGCAATTTGCCAGAGCCTGCTGCAAAACAAACAGATCTCATCTGAGTCATTATAGAAATTTTTCTCCCCCCTAAGCTCAGAGCACAGGTTTTTCCCTTGTCCCCAGCTCCAGAGTAAACCTGGAGTGGTGAGGGGCTCCCATCTGCTTGTCATTCCTCCCTCTTCCTTGTCTGGTCTACCTCTTCGGCTCTTGGGCCATAGGGATAGAGGAGGGGGTGAGATTGGGAGGAAAGGCCCAAAGGATATTGCTTAGCAAGATGAGAGGCTGCCAAATCATCTGTGGGATGTTGCAGTTTCTCTGGGTGATGCCTCCTGGTGGCAGGTGCCACCCTAAAAAACAGCTCTCAAATCATTAGCGGCCATCGCTCTTTCTCCCATCCCCAACTTTCCCACCCAATGGACTAAGTAATCTATTTTCTGTCTTTATAGAATTGTCTGTTCTGATGTAGAGCCATGCCAAACAGTTCTTGTGCATTATTCTTTTTTTTATTTTTTTATTTGTATTTATTTGTTAGAGCGAGAGAGCGAGAGCGAGCACAGGCAGACAGAGTGGCAGGCAGAGGCAGAGGGAGAAGCAGGCTCCCTGCCGAGCAAGGAGCCCGATGTGGGACTCGATCCCAGGATGCTGGGATCATAACCTGAGCCGAAGGCAGCCGCTTAACCAACTGAGCCACCCAGGCGTCCCATCTTGTGCATTATTCTAAGAGAGAGAGAGAGAGAAACTTAGAAGCATTAAGGAACTATAAGCCCAGTTCCAACTAATGAGAAAAAGAGCTAATGAATGGCACTTATAGCAAGCGGCACAGAATGCAATCTGCTCTCACCCATCACTGGGTATTTTGTATTTTCATAGCATTGACAACTTTAGATCTTGTATCTTTTACTCGCTAATGTAGGTGTTACTCACAGTCAGTCCTTCCTGAAGACATAACACTCTGTTGAACAGACTTGGGCAAAAATCACAAAATGCTACCAATGTAGTTGAATTTTAGCTAAGATTACTGAGTGTCTTCTGCTTGTGAAGGACATTCATTATGGAATAAGGAAATGGGATCATTTGGTCCCACCAAGGAATGCTCTTACCTTCTGCCATGAAGACCTATTGGATATGGTGTTTGATGTTCCTTCTGTGGGCTTCCAGAGCCCCAGCTGTGAAATAGAAGAAACAATCTCACTAAAGGAAGGGAAGAACAGGGAGGCTTTTAAGAGTTCACGTTCTAAACAAAGCAGGGATTATTGTATTCAGTTCATCTCCAACTCCTTTTCCAATGTTTCTCTGCTCCAGTTTTAGGATTTGACTCTGTGGCAGGTTTAAATAAAAGGTAATGCTGGGGACTTTTTCCCATAGGTTTTTAATTTTTTTAAGTAGGAAAATACACAAAATATAAATGTACAGTTCAATGAATCATCACAAAACAAACACACTGTAACCTCCCAGGTCAAGAAGTAGAATATTACCAGCCTCTCTGAAGTTCTACCTTTTTCAAAATCACTACTCCCCCTTTTCTCCCAAAGATATCTACTTATCTTAGCTCAGTTCCCTAGAAAATAGAATAAGAGGCAAAGACGAAGTGTTAATGCCTTATTTGAAAGTTCAACCTCAAGCCAATAGGAGGGAAAAGAAATGGAAGGATGGAAAGAGGGGGAGCAAATGCAAGGTGGGGTATCCCCACGCTTGCTGTAGTTTGCCCCCAACATGACATACCCGGTTGCTCAAGCACATGGAGTATTTTTGTGAATTTTGTGTGACAAGGATGCCTGAGCTTTTCAGTGGATACCACAGAGGATAGCCAAGCATGAATCTGTCCTCTGCTCGAGATGTCCTGCTTCTAGATAAAGAGACTCCAGCAGCGAGAGGCTGGCAAGGATGAAAGGCTAATGGTGAAACAGACTGAGCCGGAGAAAGCCAGAATTCCTGTGCCAAGCATTTGCCAAATATTCCCAGGCACATGGCAAGACTCATTTCTTGTCCTATTCATGGTGGGGTGAGGGAATGAATAAGTCTTATTGAGGCCTGAGAGTTGTGAGCAGAAGTGATGTCTCTCTCTTCCATTCGAAAACATTCATTACAGCCCCCCCACCCACCCACCAGACCTCTGTGTGATGGACACAATTTTGAGATACCATCAGCAAGGGTCAGTGAGCAGGTTTGGAGTAGAAGCCCTACCTTCTGTGCAAGATATGTGTGATAGACATATACCATGGGCCTCCTCCCCCAAATTCTCACTTTTAAACCACTAATTTTACAGGGTTGCCTGTGCTGCAGAAGAAGCTAGCCTGTCCTGGTGGCTATGACATGGAATATTGTGATGTTCCCTGAAGTTCTACCCGTGTCCCATGAGGGAGCCAACATTTGGACATGTGCCAAAGAGTGGATACAAATTAAAGCTAATTCGACAAGAATAATCACAGCCTACACATTTCATACCCAGGGCAATAAAGAAATAAATATTTGTTGTGGTGGCCACTCCCTGTCCCTCCGTGTTCCGAACCTCTGGTGTCTGGAAAACCTAGAACAAGAAGGAGGGAAGGTGACCCAGAAGAACAGACTACGGTTTCCTGTCCCTTTCATTTTCCTGAAGCTATGGACCAAATCTGAGCTGAAAAAAGATAAAATCAGGGGTTTCAACTGAATTATTCTATATCGGAGAATGATCAAAGAGCCACAGATCACCTGAGGTGTCCTGAGGCAAAAAGAGATCCCAACAGAGCTTTGCAGTACACAGTAATTTTCACTCCTAAGAGACGTGTTTGGTGAATGAGTCAAGGCTAGTATCATCCAAGGATATTCTGGAACTCAGAGCCTATAAGAAGAGTGATTTCAAACTTCCTCATCGTTGTTGAGGAGAAAGTGTTCCCCAGGCCATATACACTACGACTTGTCTATGGCCCATTCACATTATGATAGACACAGACATACAACCATAACATTTGTGCTCTATCTTCAAATACTGATTGGTTAAATATGATGAATAGAAATCTTTCTAGATACTTTGCCAAACATTAATAATTATGGAATAATTTTTGCATTATCTCCGTGGCTTTATGACAATAAGACCACCACCTTCTCCTTCCACAGAAAGGAGCTATATGTATATATAATATATGCATTTATATATAAAATATTATGTTATATATTATGTAATATATTAATGCATTATATAAGTTTATTAGTTACATATAAAATATTTTAGAGATATAATTCACACTTTACTCCATTTAAACTGATCCATCTAAAATGTACACGTCAGTGGTCTTTAGTCTATCCACAAAATTGTGCAACCTTCTTCAGAACCTATTTCTGAACATTTCCATACCCTAGTAAGAAGTCCTGTATTCATGAGCAGTCCCTACCCCTATGATCCCAACTTGTCCATTTCCAGCCCTAAGAACAATTTTTTAATATAATTTCTGTCTTTTTAAAAAAGATTTATTTACTTATTTGGCAGAGAGAGGAGGCATAAGTTGGGGAGAGGAGCAGGCAAGCCTGATGCGGGGCTTGATCCCAGAACCCTAGGATCGCGACCTGAGCTGAAGGCAGACACTTAACTGACTGAGCCACCCAGATGCCCCAATCTACTTTCTGTCTTTATAGAATTGCCTATTCTGGACATTTGTGGAATCATAGGGGCGCCTGGGTGGCTCAGTGGGTTAAAGCCTCTGCCTTCAGCTCAGGTCATGATCTCAGGGTCCTGGGATCAAGCCCCGCATCGGACTCCTTGCTCACTGGGGAACCTGCTTCCCTTCCTCTCTCTCTGCCTGCCTCTCTGCCCTTGTGATCTGTCAAATAAATAAATAAAATCTTTTTTTAAAAAGTGGAATCATAAAATATTCTTTTGTAAGTGACTTATACTCACTTAGCATAACATTTTCAAGGTGTCTCTGTGATGTCACATGAGTTAGTACTACTCTGATTTTTATGGCCAAATAACATTCCATTGTATTACTATTTCAAATTTTGTGTCTTCATTCATCAATTGATGGACATTTGAGTTGTTTCCACTTGGGGCTCTTGTTAATAATGCTGCTTGAATGATACCAAGTTTGTGTGGGTACATGTTTGCATTTCTCTTGGGTATATACCTAAGAGTGGGATTTCAGGTCATGCGATAACTCTTTGTTTTCCCTTTTTAGGAACTTCCAGACTGTTTTCCAAGCATCTGCATCATTTTACATTCTCACCAGCAGTGTCGGAGGGTTCCAAATTCAACACTGTCTTTTAATGAAGAAAAAGAAATGGAAATGCTGCAGGTGTATTTATTAACTCCTGTAAATGAGGCAAGCTTTTTCTACTTGCAATGAGAGAAGATACTGGAATTCTCTCAGTTCATCAAGAAAACGATTGCACCATCCTAAAGTTCCTAGATTGCTATCAGGGAGCAGTTTAGATCCTAAAACAATCTGGCTCAGATGCAGGAAAAAACTAATGCTTTCACCTGTTTTCATTTGTGATTTAATTTTCACTTCTATTCAGCAGCTTTGGTTAAATAAGAACATGAGAACTATTTTTATGGGGATAACAATTATAATCTGAGTTTGCATAATGATAAAAAAAATCAAGGTATCAGAAGATGTGACTTCTCTTTGAAGTTAAAACTGGAAAAAAATTAAGTCTTCATGCATAAAGTATCACTATCCATAGCATCTGATTTCTAGCGGGTCCTATGCCACTTTGAAAAGAAGCTCAATCAAGTGTCAGTAATGATTTTTACACCCTTTAAAAGGAGGAATCAAATATAGCATCCTAAGTGCCAAGACATTAGAAATCAATATAAAAGATATGTGGGTATTATATAAATGGTTATGAAAATTACAAGTTCATTTATCAAAAAAGATTACCTGTTCACAAGTCCTAATGAGAGATCCCATGTGGTGAACATTTGGCTAATAACTCAGCAGCTGCGGAACATTATAACTTAATTTAATTATTTCCAAAGAGATGTGATCTATCTGCTATAAACAAAAACACGCCAAGGAAAGAAATAGGTCTCTATGTTTCTAACTATTCCAAATGAACCACAGAATGCAGAAACATATTTACCTTGAACCACCTGTATTCCCAGTGTAATGCTAGGTCCACATCGTCAGTGACAAAGCATCCTGGAGGAAAGAAGCAATTATACATATAATTAAAGGAAAGCAATCACTTGTGCCCCCTTTTTTCCTCTTTATCCCCCCAGTTATCAGAAAATTAACATGAAGTATTTTTTCTCTAAAAAAATGAACTATATGAGTAATTGTTTTAATATCCTGCTTGATTTTTCTAGAAAGTCCTATCAAGTGCGAATTCAATTTGAGGATTTGTTTACCGCCCAAAATGGCTAATTTAAGGATTGATGACACGCGATCCTGCCATGCGTAGAAAGTGGCTCGAGAGTCTCTCCCTTCATGGGAATCATCTGAACCAGGAGATACGACCCTGCTAACAACCCAACGCTTGTTTATTGATAATGTCCTGGATCAAAAATAAAAGCCATGACAACCAGTTTGGGGACAACTGGAACAATCTGAAGATGGATTGTATAGTAGATAATAGGATGGCAGTATTTTTCAACATTCTTGAATAAAGGCTTGACAGTGTGGTTATCTCTTTGGAGAGGTGTGCTGAAATATCACCAGGTTTAAGTATCAGGACATCCACAACTTCTTTCCAAATGGTTCAGCCAAAAGAAGTCTGAATATAAAGCAAATGCAAGAAAATAATGATGACGGGGGAATCTAGGTCAAGAGAAATAGGTGTTGCTTCTTTCCATTCTTTCCAGGTCTCTAATTTTTCAAAATTAAAATATAATTTGGGGAAGGGATAGAAAGAAGACACACCCTTGCTGCCTATGAAAAAACTAAATCCTTTAAATCCTGACTTAAATGCTATGTGTGTGTGTGTGTGTGTGTGTTATCTTATTATCTGCCCCACTGTGAACTGTCCCTCTCTGAGTTACTGTAACACTTTCTGGCTATCGACTGAATTAGCAATCAGTCATGTTCTGTTCTCAATAAACATCTGTTAATTCAATTGATTGATGTAGGCTTGAAGCTCAAGGAATCAGTCTCTAACAGATTTTGTAAGAGCTGAGAATAACAACAGTATGACAATGACAGCTGCTGTATATCACATGTTCGTTGTGCGCCTGGCATAGGGCTAAATATTTCACATAAAGCACATCACATTATCTCACTTAGTTTTGATGCAGAATCCTGCGTCGTCTGACAACGCATGCAACAAAACCCTGATTTACTTTAGTCAAGCAGTTCTCAGCACGCCAAGGTATTAAAAAAAGGATGAAAACCAGGATGCTTTATTTCCTGTGGTCTCACACAACTGCGAGAGTTTAATGGAGTTTGTATAGCTTTAAAACTCAAGGAAGAAGACACTGCCAGAGCAAAATTACCAAGAAGCAATTTGTGGTGGCCAACATCATGGCTGTCTTGGTAGATAGGGATTTCCCTTTCAGGGCCAGCCCTGGTGGAAGAACCCTGAGGCAGGCAACACGGGAATCCATCAGGGTGCTGAGCCAGCAGCTCTGTAGATCCTGAATTTGCCCAGGAACCTGCTGATGCCTTTTCAAAACGACTGTATAGATGGGTAAGATTAATTACCAGAAAGAAGCCTGGGGTCTATTTCCGAGATGGGAGGTTGTCTTTTCCATCTACATAGAGCTGTTGAAATGATATCCCATGGCTTTTACATCAGGTGTCCTTGACTCATGACTTTGAGTGAAGAATCCTTTAGGTGCCACTTTGTGCATAAAACTGTGGGAAGTCTGTGGAGACCATTACACATGGAGCCACCGGCAAGACAATTTGTCACAGCAGCACTGAGGCTAAACCCAGGGTGGGACATGGTTGTTAAGAAAATCATTGGAATGAATGCCACAGATAAGGGAAGTAATTGCCACATTTTTTAAAAAAGGATAAAACCTGAGTATCTTTTATGTATGTTATCTTTGGGTAATTAAGTAAGAGTAACAGTAATTAAAACAAGTGATAATTTTCTATCAGTAAATTATAATGACATACTTTTGAATGATCTAACTCCTGGAAGAGACAATATGTTCATTCGTATTTCTGAATGATTAACTCTAATCAGTGGTTTATGTAAATGACTATGCATAAAAAAAGAGTAAAAGATATTTTCATAGAGAACTGCTTTTTTGTTTTATAAAATTAATTTAGTAGCCCAGATGGTCCTTAATTATTTTTTGGGAAGAAAAAAGTGGAATCAAATGCATTGGGCTACTTTGACTTTTGGCCCTGTGTTTTTCTCCCACAGTGACATCTGTCTACACAGGACAAAATAAATCAGGTAAAGCAAACAGAAGATGTAATATCCTCGTCTTCAGTTACTCCAACAGTAGATTTACGAGCAGGGAGCCAGAATGCTGGCACATTCACTTGGCTGGAAACTGCTCTGGAGATTAGCTTTGTTCAGCTAACATCTCTCATTCCATGTGCCCTACTGGCCTTCTTTAATGCCTCAGACTTGGCCAAGTTATTTCTCATGCTACAGCCTCTGATGGCAAGTCCTTCTGCATGGAATGATTTTAACTCCAGTCTTCACATTAATGGGTGCTTCTCATTCTTTGGGTCTTGGCTTCAACATCACCTTCTCAGGGAGGTCTTTTCTAAACCTTCAGCCACCTAAAATCCTCCTCAGATGGGGCACCTGGGTGCTTCAGTCAGTTAAGCATCTGCCTTCGGCTCAGGTCATGATCTTGGGGTCCTGGGAACAAGCCCCTCCACTGGGCTCCCTGCTCAGCAGAGAGTCTGCTTCTGTCTCCCTCTATACTCACTCTCAAATAAATAAATAAATAAATAAATAAAATCTTTAAAAATAAAATAAAATCCTCCTAGGACATACCTTTTACTTTCTATGCTCAAATGCTGTTTGTTTCCTTCATAGAACCTATTGCAACTTAAAAATACATTTTGTGTTTTGCTTATCTGTTGATCACCTATCTTTTCCACTATTCTGCGTGGCCCACGAAGGCCGGACCCGTGCCTTCCATGTTTACTGTGGTATCTTCAGCAGACAGCAGAGAATGTGGCAGCTGGTGAGCAGTCAGTTGGTTCTGGCTCAATATTTGAATGGATGGATTCCTAGACATTCATCTCTAACTTGGCCTGAATGAGGAAGGAGGACTAACTCATTTAGACTTGGTTAAATTTCCTCTTTGACCAGTATATGACGGTTGGCTAGGCCACAGAACAAAATAGATACAAACCTATTTTGGCTTAACACAAGTTTATTTCTCCATCATACAACAGCAGGAGGTGGTTCTAAGTCAATGGAGATAGACGCAGAAGGACTGACCAAGCCAATAGCGTCTGGGCCAGCCATCACTGAGCTTCCAAGCCCACCGTGGGGGTGGACAGCCCAATCAGCCAGGAGGGAAAGGAGCACCAGGGAGTGCATACGGAGGTTTTCAGGGGCGCAGCCTGTGAGGAGCAGGCATCATTCCTGCCTGCTAAGACACAGTCACATGTCTATCCCAGCTGCAAAGAATGCTGGGAAATATAATCTCGTTTCTTCTTGAAGACTTTGGATCAGGGTAACAAAAATGTTTGCTTCTTTTTTTCATGCATCCAACAAGTACCTGTTAGAGGTCTGGGTTTACAAACATGAATAGAGACAAAGCAGGAAAACATGTGTAAATAACTAATAGCAGTGCGCTAGGAACCATGCTATAACAAAGATATCCATGAGTGCCATGCAAGAACAGGAGAGGAATAAGAGAAGACCTCAAAGAGGGGTAGAAATTGGAAACACGAACATACTTTGCCAGGTGGGATAGGATTTAATGATGAGAACAGTGTTAAATGTAACAGTATAGCATTTCAAACTGCAATGTTATTAGAGTGAATTTTATCATCATATTTCAAATAAATATAATCAGTACAAAGTAAACATTAGAACTTTGGCTACTCACCACGATAAAGATCATTCTCCATAAATTTATTTTAATAAGCTTTGTTGTCCATTACAATGTATGAAATCATGAAATAGAGTGTTGCCGAAAAATGGAATCCACTAGGTAAGGCCAAAACATACTAAAATTTTAATAGTAAAAATTCAAATTATTATATTTGATAAAAATCAGGTTTTGCTTTTATCCCAGAAGTTCATTCTCTTAAGGGTAATACTTGGCTTTGACCTCAG
>RCUC01122276.1:0-11641 GCA_003697995.1 Taxidea taxus jeffersonii | reverse complement strand
CCCCCTCCCTCAGCCCTATTCTGCATCCCCCACTCCCCTGCCCCAGGTCACAGCCTACAATCGGGACAGCTTTGACACCACCCGGCAGAGGCTGGTGCTGTTGATTGGGGATCCAGAAGGTACTGTCAGCCCCGCCGAACCCTTGCCCCACCTCCACCCTGCCAATGCCAGTCTTGGGGGGGGATTCCTTTGGAAGGAGGGATGGGGGTGCAGAGACACTTGAGAGCAGTGGGAGCAGGGGCTCCTGGAAGGGCTCCAGAGCTATCTTCTCAGTCGTTCTGCGGATGGTCTGTGGGGCCTTGGGGAGTTGCTGAGGCTGTGGGAAGGGCATTTGAGGCCTGTGAAGGATGCCAAGTTAGGGAGGAAGGGAGGAGTCTGAGGGGGCATGGGGAGGAGCTTGAGTGGGGGAGGGCTGGGGAGGGTCCGTGCCCGACTCTGGGGGGGGCAGCTTCAAGTGCCAACCTGGCCTTTGCAGGCCCCCTGCTGCCATACCAAGCTGAGTTCCTCGTGTGCAGCCATGATGTGGAGGAGGTGCTGCCCTCAACGCCTGCCAGTCGCTTCCTCACAGCCTTGAGAGGGCTCTGGGAGCCGGGGGAGCTCCAGCTACTCAACATTACCTCCGCCTTGGACCGTGGGGGCCGCGTCCCCCTTCCCATTGAGGGTCGCAAGGAAGGGTAAATGTGCAACCCGAGAGGGCTTCCTGGAGGAGGTAGCGACAGCTGGCCTTCCAGAGGGGTGGGCGTGGAGCACCGTCATGCACCTTCATACACCCGCGTGTATCTCCCAGTTTCACATCACCATCCGCTTCCCTCCAGCCACACCCCTTCATCTTCTTGCCCTTCCTGAGCCCAAACCCTAGTTACCCTGAATTCTAGGCTCCCTGATAGCCCACGAGAACATAAAAGACCCAGCTATCAAAAGACATTCATGGGAGTATAAAGCCCCCCAGAAGAATAGGGTGCTCTGTGTACTCTCGCCATAAACCAGGTCTCAAGGTGGTCCTGCAACCCCAAATCTCCAGTGTCCAGTGCCCTCCCACCGCCAATGCTAACTGGTTTCTGTCCGGGCCCAGGGTTTACATCAAGGTGGGCTCTACCTCACCCTTCTCCACTTGCCTGAAGATGGTGGCATCTCCCGACAGCCACGCTCGCTGTGCCCAGGGTCAGCCTCCACTTCTGTCCTGCTATGACACCTTGGCGCCTCACTTCCGCGTTGATTGGTGCAACGTGTCCCTGGTGAGGAGGGACCCTGGCTCCAGAGGTGGGAATGGGGCATGACCCCCATCACAGTCTCCTCCCTAGCCCTCTTTCTCTCTGTTCCTGTTTCTCTGATTGCACACACACACACACACACACACACACACACACACACACTCTCTCTCTCCCTCTCTCTCTCTCTCTCTCTCTCTCTCTCTCTCTCTCTCTCTGAAGTTCCACCTCATCCCACAAGAGGGCGACAGAGTCCATAATCCAGAAAAGTGATCCTGGGGTCCCGAAGTCTCCTATGTGCCCAACCCAACAGCTAGAACAATCATTCCAACAGGACAGTTCCAAAAACCCTTTCCCCACTAGGGGACTCTTTGGGACAGCTCTATCTGCTTCCTTCTAAGGTGTCACCTAGCAAATCTGCGTTCAATAAGGAACAGATAGCTCTACCCCAAGTTCTAACCAAAGATACTCACTACTGCTCTCGGGGGGGCGGGGGGGGCGGATACTGAGCGCAATTACCTGGGGTCTTGTAGAGCCCCTGACTCCCCTGGCTGGGAACCTCTGTTCCTGTGAATTGACCCACAGTGAGGCAAGGACTGATCCTCAACAACATCCCTGAGCACTTGCTGCTGTGTACTAGGCTCTAGCCAATTAACGTGCTTTACCCTCGACCCCACCCCAGAGACAGGGACCACCATCAGCATTCTGCCTTTCCAGGTGAGGGAAAGGAGGCACCTGGAGGGAAGTCACCCAGCACAGCCCTTGTCGGAATCAGGATTCAAACCCAGGCAGTCGGGCCCCGGAGATGTGCCTTAACCATTGTATGGACCTGCCTCTCCTCGCCCTTCTCTCCGGGTTCCTAGTCCAAGGCTTGTCCTGTGAGCTCACCCAAGCAGGGGGAGACAGGCAAGAGGAAACCCTGTGGTTGTGCCCCGTCCCCCAGGGGTCTCTGTGTCCAGCTGACGGCTCCTCAGTAAGCCCTGGGTTCTCTGAGCAGGTGGATAAGTCAGTGCCAGAGCCCGCTGATGAGGTACCCACCCCAGGTGATGGGATCCTGGAGCATGACCCATTCTTCTGCCCACCGACTGAGGCCACGGCCCGAGACTTCCTCACCGACGCACTGGTCACCCTCCTGGTGCCCCTGCTGGTGGCTTTGCTGCTCACTGCCTTGCTGGCTTACGTCATGTGCTGCCGGCGGGAGGGACAGTGAGTGCAGGGGACAGAGGGCAGGGAGGGCACTGTGGCTCACCCCCATGGGGCTTCTTGTGGACCCCGTGCTGCCTGGGAACACAGACCCCTCAGGGAGTGGGGTCCTCCGCCAGGAAGTGGGTGGGCACTTCTTGCCTGGCCTGGCACCAGGAAGGGGAGTGTTGTGGGTAATAGCTAATCCCCCTCCCTTGGCTTTCCACAGGCTGAAGAGAGACCTGGCCACCTCGGAGTGAGTAGGGGAAAGCTGGGGGGCTGGGTGGGAGCTACCCTAGACTGCCAAGCTAGACCCCAGTCCCAATCTCCATGAGCAGCATGGACAAGCCAGATTACTCTGGGCTGATGGGGGCCATGCCTGGCCTCTGAGCTCCAGGTCTCGGCTGGCTGGTTGCTGGGCCTGACCTCTCCTGGCCCAGCCTTCTCATTTTCTGGGTCTCCGTGGAGGACTCTAACCTGGGATGGGTTAACCATAGGAGAGGACCCCTGCCAAGTGTGCAGGCCTGTGGCCACCCTGGGGGAAAGGGTTCGAGAAGCCACTGAAGAGGCTGTGTGCACACATGGACACACACACATGCACGCACAGACATACACTTTCCTGAGTCACACAGTAGGTGTGGTTCCAGGCTGGTTGCTGCCACACCATCAGCGTGAGGCTCTTGGGCCCCGGGTTCCTCCACCTGCCAGGTGACGGGGTAATTGAACTAGCTAATGTCTGTGGTGCTCTCAAATCCTCCAGCCCTGACCCCAAATCCATCCCACTCTTCCTTTGCTCAGGTTCGCACCCCCCGATGGCTTTACCCCTCTCCTCTGTCCCCAGCCTCCTTCTGCTCTCACTCCCTTGAGCCCCAAAGATTCCAGGAGGCAGGTGTGAAATAAGTTAGGCTCCTTTTATTTCCACTGCACTGAGCCTGTGGCGGGCCTGGCACCCCTGCCTTCTTGCCTCGCCTGCCTCATTAATTGCGGCGGCCTCTGGCCACCCTGCGGGCCTCCTTGCGTAGCCGCTTGTGCCCTCTTTGGGAGCCCATTAGCAACTGGCGCTGCCTAGGCCGGCGCTGCCCAGACCGGCGCTGTCTCTGGCCCCTGAGCTTGAACTTGGAGGCAAACTTCTTGCCCATGCGGAAGGAGCCCGAGGCCCCCTTGCCGGTCACCTGCTTGAGAATGCCCTTGTCCACCAGCCCCTTGAGCACTCGCTTGAAGCGCCAGGCGTTCCGGGTCATGTTGTAGCCCATGGTGGCGACCGCCTTCTTCAGGGTGGCTAGACTCACGCGGTTGTGCATGCCCTTGTCCGCCATGACCCCCAGGATCACCTTGGATATGCTGAGCTTCCGTCGGGTTTTGGGGCTGGCGCGGCGCCCAGTCTCATTCTTGCTGGGGGCCCCAGAGGCGCTGGCCTGCCGGCCTACCCCCTGCGGTGGGTTCACGACTGCCAAGGGTGCAGATGGGGATGGCGCTGAAGTGTCTTTCTGCATCTCTCCCTGGGGCGGGTGAAGGGAACTAGGTGCAAGGACCTCCAGGGTGGCGGCTGGAAGTCTCCACTGGTTTGCTCTTCGGTGGGTGAGGCGAGTCTCTGGTCCTGGTTCCCTCAGAGGCTTCCGCGGAGGGCCCCAGCCCCAGCCTCCCCCTGGGTGGCCAGAAGTAGGACCAAGGATGATCACCCACGGCTGGCCTCCGCAGACTTGTGCCTCAGGTGCAGGGGGTGGCAAGGGTTACCTCTGTGGTGACCTCAGGGGGACATTGTGAGGTCACCAGAACCCTGTGAGGGTCACAGTGGTCCCATTGTTCTTTCCCGGGAGGTGCCCAGATAGTGTGGACATCTGACAAGCCAGGTACCCTGGGGAGGAGGGCGGAGGCCAGGTGGGTGGACGGCTGGAGGGCTGGAGTCACGTGGTGTGTCAGGCCCGTGTGCGTGGGTTTAGAAATATATGCACTAGAACCAGCAGATTTCAGGGTGTTCAGAGACCCCAGTTTTTTTTTTAAGATTTTTTTTTTTTATTGAGAGAGAGAGAGAGACTGAGAGTAAGCGGTGGCAGGGAGGGAGGGAGAGAGGACAAGCTGACTCTGCCCTGAGCAGGTAGCCTGATGTGGGGCTCTGTCTCAGGACCCCAAAATCATGACCTGAGCTAAAATTGAGGGGGGCCCTTAATAACTGAGCCACCCAGGCAGCCCCTGAAACCTCAGTTTTAAACCCACCATTTTGACCTCATCATATCAACCCATTGGGTTGAGGAATACGAACATTTTTAGCATCAGAATTATACCCACATTTCTGAATTATTACAGGAAAATATTTTCCAGAGTGAGCAAACTGTCATGCTTTGCTCTACCCAGGTCAGTTTTGATTCCTTGGTCAATTTGATCACAAAGCCATGGAAAAACTCTGCTTTGCTTTTTTTTTTTTTTTCCTATTTTCATTTTTATTTGATAGAATTTTTTTCCCATTTGGAATGAGTGATTTTCCATGTCCGTTTTTCAAGGAACATTTTATTCCTCAATTTTTTTTGGCCCGTGCCAAATTTGATCAATTATACCTTCTGCTATTGTGGAAATTCTCTTCGGACCGGTGATTTCGAGCACGGCCCGTTCTGCTGGCTTGGTTCTGGAGCTCGGAAGCACCCAGGAAAATCTGTTTCCTCCATCAATGTTGAATCCATCAGCAGGCTTACAGTGTGCCCTATCAGGCCTTGTTGGTTTGGATTTTGAGTTGATTTGTTTCTACAAATTCCTTCTTTTTTTTTTTTTTTTTTGGCTTGTTCAATGTCTACCCTTTTTTCAAATTATCCACAAATTGTGATTCAGTGGCCTGTATCAGAGTTTGCTGGCCAGAAAGTTCCCCCTGCCTGACCCTCTTCCGTGGTCTGTGTGTCAGAGATGGGGCTCCAGGGCTATGTGTGTTGGAGGTGGGGAGTGTGTCTGTGTGTGTGTGTTGTGTATAGGAATGCCTGCCTATTTGTTCGTCTGCCCAAGTGCTGATGTGGAAGGGCTGTGGGGGAAGGCGGCAGTGGGGCTGGCTTCAGCTCCTGCTCTGGAAAAACATCCCCAGAGCATTTTCCACCTGTGTGTGTCGCCAGAGTAATGAGACCCAGATGCAGGGCGGAGGGCAGGGAGGGGGCCCCCTAACTAAGGCCCTTCCTTCCCTAGCCAGGGCATTACCTGCCTGGCTGTCTCTGGCCCCAGGCTTCTAGCTTCCTTTTTCCCTCAGCCTCCCCTTGCCTGGGAATGGAAAATTGCGTTTTGGACTACTCTGCTTGCCAAATTCCAGACTCAAGAGCTCATCATGATCCTCCCCTGGCCTTAGAGGGGGACTCCACCTCCTCCCACCAACCAGACAGGACTTGGTCCTGCCCCCCTCCCTCCCTGGCCCCGAGGAGCCCAGCGGGGCCCATTCAGCCTGAAGCTAGAAAGTCTGACCTGGCGTCTAATCTCTCAGGCTCGAGCTGGTGTTGGTGTGGGCTAACTGAGGCTTGGACAGGGGTGGGGATCATTACCCCTCCCTCATTTGATCAGTAAGCCACAGGCAAGTAGGATAGCTTCCCTCTGCCTGAGGTCCCCACTCCTTTAAGGAAACTTAATTCTTAACCGACTGAGCCACCCAGGCTCCCTTTTTTAAAAAAAAAAAGACTTTATTTTGAGAGTTGGTGGGGGGAGGGGCAGAGGGAGAGGAAGAGGGAGAGAAGCAGACTCCTGGCTGAGTGTGGAGCCCCCCTCGGGGTTCAATCTCAGGACCCTGAGATCATGAACTTGGTCGAAATCAAGAGTCGGATGCTCAACGGACCGAGCCACACAGGTGTCCCAAGGAGACTAATTCTTATTGCTTGTAATGAAGAGTCCCTGCTGTTTGCCTCACCTGGGAAAGTACGTCCTGGTTGGACCCACAAATGTGGGTGGGTTCGTGTAAAGGGGCTTGGAAGAACATCCCTTTACTGGAGGCCAAGTACATCGGTGCGCTTCCTATAATAAAACAACACTGATAACGATGACCACATCAGGCTCCCTGTAATCTTAGCTACCCCTGTGATGTTGAGCAGGAAACATCGAAGTGTGTTTCCTGTATTAACTCATTCAGTTTGTACCCAAACTTCATTACAATGGAGGAAACAGTGTCACAGAGAAGTTAAGTGACTTGCGTTATGTTCACATAGGCAGTGAATAGCAGAACTCACACTCAGACCCAAAGCAAGTCCTTGTGCTTGGTTTCACCATGCTACCCTCCTTCTCAGAATGAACAGAAGCTTGCCCCGGACAGCAGAAAACAACCTTGTGAGGATCTCAAATGAGAATGTGGCTGAGCTTTCTGAGAAGAAAGAAGAAAGTCTTCTAGAAAGACTAGAGCTCAGAAAGGACTTCCTGACTGCCCTGGGGATTTCAGGCCCACGGAGGGCGGAGCCCAAGGCTGGCCTCAGGGAGCTGTGGTCTGGGAGAAAGTCAGAGAGCAGACACTCAGTGTCCAGAGCTGGTCCTGGGGCCGGGTGGGAGAGGTCCAGGTACAAAGGCCAGGGAAGCCAGAAGGAACGAGCCGGAAGATGAGATCGTGGAGGTCTGGTGGGAAATAGCAGAAGCCGAAGTGGGAGTTGGGAAGAGATGGAGCGGGGGATGTTTGCCAGACTCTGGGGGGATGAGACAGGGAAGACTGGATGGGCAATGGCAGGAGAGAGTATTAGTGGAGGAAACTGAGTGCTAGAAGGGACCTAGAGGGTCATGGGCATAAAAGTCCAGCCAATGCTGACCTCAAATACGGATCCACTGTGGGTATCATGTCGAGCATCTCAGGAGCACTTAGCATGCACCAGGTGCTTTTCTAAACATTTTTCTCACTTATTCCCACCACAGTGCTAGAAAGTAGGTTCTAGTATTATGCCTATTTTATGGTTGAGGACACTGAGGCACAGCATGGTTCAGCACCTTGCCAGGGACACACAGCTTTGAATCCAGGCTGTCTGCTCCCACAGCCTATGTCTTGGTCACTGGACGCTGAGCCGGCACCAAAGACCCTCCTGTTTGTCCTCCCCCCACGCATCCCAGCAGGTGGAGGACAGCAGTGTGTCTCAGTTGCAGGGGCACCGGGAGCCTGCGCGGGGGGGTGGGGGGATGGTGGTGGTTGACACCCAGAGCTGATGACTCTGTTGGCCCTGTGCCCCTAGCATCCAGATGGTCCATCACTGCACCATCCGTGGGAACACAGAGGAGCTGCGGCAGATGGCATCCAGCCGGGAGGTGCCCCGGCCACTGTCCACACTGCCCATGTTCAATGTGCGCACCGGCGAGCGGCTGCCTCCACAAGTGGACAGCGCCCAGGTGCCCCTCATCTTGGACCAGCACTGAGGGCGCAGCCAGGTGGGCCTGGTGGGGCCATGCCGGCCTCATTTCTGGGGACAAGGTGGCTTCTGACTCGCGGCTGGGGCAGAGAGTGGTGGACAGGGAAGTCAAGGGACGGGGCACACAGCCTTGCTGAAGGAGCTGTGGGAAGGAGTTCTCAGCAGGGCCAGGGCTATGCCCCCCAGGGCCCAACACTCGGGGTTGGAGGGCTGGGCTAGGAAGGCAGGAGCCCCATCACAGTCCCGCAGCCTTCCCTCTGCTCTTGCAGTTCCAGCCTCCTCCTCTTCCTCCTCTCTCCCCACCACACACGGAGCCGCCGACCCACACGGAGCCGCCGACCCGCAGCCACATCCTTCCTGGAGATTCCGGCTCCTGGCCCGAGGGCCCCCAGGCTTGGAACAAGCAGAAAGATGGCAACGGGGGAGGTGAGGGTGTCTGGGGTCAGGACCCCCAGAATAAAGAGTTGCTGCTCTCCTCACCTGTGGCTGCCAGCTCCTTCTTCTCAGCAGCCTCCCACCAGCACTTGCTTCCTCAGTTTCCCTTTCTGCCTCCAGGAGCCCTCAGAGTCAGCCAGGGGCTGCCGGCCTGCCCTTTAGACTCTTGGCATTTTGCTATTTTCTTAGCTTCTCTGGAAGAAAGATGGAAGGACCTGATCTGTGGCCCAGGTCTTAGTCCTCGGACAAAACCTGATCGCGGGCATTACTGGGTCATCAGCCCCACTTTACAGAGGAGGAAACCAAGGCCCAGGGAAAGAAGGCAACTTACCCAAGGTCACCGAGCAAGCAAGGGGCAGAGTTTAGATTAGAACTTGGTATGTCCACCTCCACACTGCCTTCTGGAGGGCTGAAGGGTTCTGGAAGCAAGAGGTCCAGGCTCTTATCTGTCTGGATCCCCTAGAGGAAGAGCCCCTTTGTAACAGGCTGCGAGGAAGCCTAGCCTGTATATGGAGAGAGCCATTGGGATACGGGACTCTGAATGCCTGGGCTCAATGACCCAGTGGGCTTCTCCAGGGGCTGGGCAGAGGTCAGGGGACATGGCGTGGCCTGGCGCCCTTGTTGAGTGGAGTGTCACCAGCCTGGCCCTGGAGAGCTCAGCTGGCTAGGAAGAGGCCCGAGCTGCTTTCTCCCAGATGGCTCCAACCATGCCAGACCAGCTGGGCCCCCGCCCACTGCTGCCCTGAGCCACACCTGGCCTCATGTCTGACCACTGCCTTGGGAGGCCAAGCCAGAGATCAGGCCCAAGAGGGGACCCAGATAAAGGAGGGGTGGCAGAGGAGCAGGGACTTATGGCCTAGATCTTAGGCCCCTGGATCTGGGTGGCAACTCCAAGAAAATCCAAACATCCCCCATGGTGACCTTGAAATCCCTTTTTGAGTTCGACCCACCAGGCCTGGGATCCATCCACTGCCCTGGGACGTGGGTGGATCCTGCTCCCTCTCCCCAGGGGGCAGTGGCAGTGGAGGGGGGCTGGCGCACATGGCCCCAGGCTTGGGGCTGATGAGAAGGGCCAACCCCATCTTATGGTGGTGCCTCCTGGGCCACGGGCCCCTGAGGATGGCTAAGTTTCTGAATACTGTGTCCAGGTGTTCTGAAATGTACGGGCAAGGGGGTGGCGAGTGCCCCCTGGGACCCCTCCCCTTTCTCTCATTCTCCCGAATCCCCACCTTCCAGTATGTCCAGAATCCATCCACTTCTCGAGGCCTCCACTCTGATCCAGTGCAGCCCCCTGATCTGGCCCCTGGACCCCTGCAACAGCCTCCCCGTGGACCCCCGTCCCTGTTGCCTCTCCAGCCTCAGCTCCAGCAACCCTTTCAGAAGAAAGATCAGGGCATCACGCCCCCTGCTTTTGACTCTCCCATGCCTTCTGGTCACACTGAGAGTAAGATCCGTGCTCTTGACCGGGCGTGCTGGCTCTGCCCAGCCCTCTGAGCTCATTTCTACCCTTCACACCACACTGCAGACATTCTGCCTCATAGCCCCCTCCTGCTCCAGGGCCTTTGCCCCTGCCCTTCCCTCTGCTGGGATCCCCCACCATCCACAGTTTCCCTTACTGCCTCCCCGCCCACTGCCGTTGTTTTCGTCTTTATCCAAGAGGCAGCCCTCAGAGAGCCCCGTCCGGCTCCCCTGTTCCAGGCTGGCCTCCCACCCTAGATAGAAGCTCCAAAAGGGCAGGGTTCGGGGGCCCCTCTGCGGAGGGGTCAGCGCCTGTGCACAGTGGGTGCTCAGGAAAGATGTCCTAAAGGGGTGCCCAGGTCTGGGTGTGCCAGAGCTCTTAAGGAAGCTGCTCCACTTCTCTGGGCCATGGGGGTGGGCAAGGTCAATGCTAGCACTTCTAGTGTTACATTCACGTTGCCCTGCCAGTTGGGCATCCAATACCTCCCTAGTTAGTTAGTTGTCCCATAAGCATCTGTGGAGGCGGGCAGAGGCTCAGTGCTGGCACAGAGGAGGTGTTCAGTAGACGTTTTGGACTGAGTGCCTTTTGGGGTGGCCACCCCCCACCCACACGGGGCCTCTAATGGGACGGTGTCTCTGTCTCTTCATTTCCTCCTTTGCCTTGAGGCCCCTCATCTGGCCAAAACCTGGAGACCTGGAGTTGCACAGAGTCGGCCTGTGCTGGAAGCTCTGAGCCACCAGCCTGCTCTCCGGGGTGCCCCTCCTCCATCCCTGCCCCCTTGAGGAAGGGGCTGCCCTCTCCTGGTCTCTGCGCTCCTGCTCCTGCTCCTGCCCTGGGCAGCCAGGGCTGGGAGTCTTCCTGGCCCCTCGCTTCCCTCCACTGCCCAGCTTTTCCTTGAGATCTTGGCTCCAAGGAGCACACGGGAGCCTGGCTGCCGGCCTGGGAGGAAGTGGCCCAGACAAGTAGCTGGAAGGACTGTGGAGGAAGCCGAGCCGTGCCTGGGCACACACGCCCATGCACCCGAGAGGCCCCTGGCAACGCGTGCGAAAGGCATGGCCGTACTCAGCACCTCTGTCCTCCCCAAGGGGCGAGGTCCCCCTGCAGTCACGCCCAACCCTCCACAGTCACAGAAGACCAGCGACGGTGGACCCCCAGCCCCCACCACCCTGAGAGGCAGACCTCAGCTCCTCCAATCCCATGGCCACCACTGCTCCAGGACCGAGTGCGTGGGGCCTCTGCCTTCACCCTCAACAGGGCCCCACCGTGGCCTGACTCTAGACGTTCCCTCAGTCCGGGAGGAGGATGTCTGCCCGAGGGGAACACAGGGCCCTATCTACAGCTGGCCTCAGTCCTCCCAGGGCCTGTGTCTCCCTGATTCTACGCGCGCACACACACACACAGACACACACACACACATGACATTTACAGCGTGGGTTTGTTGAGGTTTGGGCCCAGAGCGAGCCGAACTCAAATTGTGGCTCTGACAGTTCCTTTGCTTGTAAGACATTAATCATAATTGCCTAGGGCTGTTGGGAGAATTTGTGAGCCCGGCATCTGGCCGCTCCCAAAAAAGGAGACATTATTACACAGGAAACCTCGTGTGAGCACAGCCAAACCAGAGAGGCCCGTGGGGTCCCCTCGCCCCCTCAGAGGTCCAGCTTAAATGAGCTCCGTTTACATTCTGTGCCCTGTGAAGAGTTCATGCTCTGCCTGTAGGTTTGGGACGGAGGCTGAAATGCCCATGCTTCCTGGTGTTGGTCAGCTGGCCAGTGAAATGATATTTTGGGGCTATACTGGGTTAAATAAAACATGTTATTAAAATTAACTTTGCTTGTTTCTTTTTATTGCCTTAATATGGCTGAAATGTAAAATTACGTCTGTGGCAAGCATACTATTTTTCCTGGGCAGTGCTGGGTTCACGGCTCTTTATCTCCACTCCAGATGGACCCAAACCCAAAACCCGGCCCCTTTCCTCACTTTCTCCAGAACACCTGCTTGTACCAGACCTCTGTGCAGATGTG
>RCUC01122274.1:0-10693 GCA_003697995.1 Taxidea taxus jeffersonii | reverse complement strand
AGGAGAGATTTCCCATTTTGTAGTGTGGATAAAGTGCTCATAATTCACCTCTGGGGTTCGCCGGTGGAAAAGTTCTGGTTGGCATCAGAAGGCCCAAGGAGGATCCTTCCAGCTCTGTCGCGCCACCCAGATGCAAGGGAGGCAACGACCAAGAACATCCCTGAAGCAGCGTGTTGAAAGCTGACCGTCACTGCAGGCTCCCTGCACCTCCGTTCCCGGGCGCTCCAAGCGTCTGGACTGCAGAGCCTCCCTGCCGGCCCCTGCCCAGCCTCCAACCACATGGACGCGTCCCCAGCACTACAGGTGGGGCGCAGAGCGGAGGGAAGGGCAGCACACAGCCCCTAGACGGCCGGACGCCAAGCAATAGTGGGCAACCATTAAATCTGCCCCTTGCGCTCCCCGCGCCCATGCAAGGCCCTTGGGCTCTCCGTTGAAAACTGGTTTGTGGGCTGCCTTGTTCACGGCAGGGCCACGGCATGGGTGCTGGTGGCCGTTGTTGTGGATGGCACAGGGATAGGCGTTCCCACAGCTGCAGAAAGTTCTCGCGGACGGTGCTGCTCCAGGGCTGTGGCGGGAAGTGGCTACTGTTTAATGTTGCCAGAACATGGAGAGGGAGGGTGGAGAGGGGAATCGAGAAAGGCAAAGTGCCCAAGATGCCACTGCAGAGAGTCTGGGCCTGCCCCCTTCCACGTACCCAACGCAGTGGGTGTTATGTGGAAAGAAATGATTTACAGCCTGCGTCTCCCCGCACAGATGCCCTGCGGCCCGGCTGGGAGGGGAATGCCCTGGGTGGGCAGCGACCCGCTTTCTGAGGAGGTGCACAGGTCCCGGGTCCCGGCCTCTTCCCCCAGACCTCCACTCGTCCAGGCCATCTTGGGGAGAGCAGACACAGGGAGAACCTCCGGGGCTCACCAGCAGTGTCTGCAGAGGAGGAGACAGTAGACAGCCCGAGAGACAGTGGGGAGGGTGTCCCAGGGAGGGAGGGCGGAGAGGGGAGGTCCAGGAGACCAGGAGACTAGGTGACCAGGCGGGGCGCGGTGTCCAGCCAAGCTCCCTGCCACACCAGCTTGCGTCCCGGAGACGGCCAGGCCACGCGGAGGTCCCCTATTGTGCTTCGCACGCAGGACAGCCCTGCCTCCTGTGGCGGAGAGCTGGGCCCCGCTGTCGTCCTGTCAGAATTACCCATTTTCTTTCAGTCAGCGTATGACAAAGGGTAGATGACTGATACGCACCGTAGGAGAAGATGGTCTCATCTTTTACTTGACATCCTCCTCTACCCGCTCAACACTCAGCTGACTCAGAGGTGGGCAGAGTCTTGCTTTGTGACGGCCCTGACTCTGAAGACCCTCAGTGTGTCTGGTGTCCCCGTCACTGGAATCTCGGAACGCTGCCTGGATGCTCCTAACAAAACCAGAGAGTTCACGGCGGCCATGACAGTCACTTCTCTGTATTAGCGGAACAGGTAGGAAGGGTCCTCCCCAAGACAATGACGGACCGGATCCCCCTGAAGAGAGGGACAGCAGTTTCCCGCCTGGGCGCCCCCGCCCCGAGATCCTCCTGGGCCGCAGGCCCCTCCCCGCAGAGCACAGTGACCTCCAGCAAGGATGGTGAGTCCAGGCCCGTCCGTGGCCCTGTCAGGACCCGTGAGCTGGTCACACCTGGTCCAGAACGCCGGCACTGACCGCAGCCTCCTCCACGTGGGCCTCCTCAGCGGGCACCACAGGGTGCAGGGTGCCCACTACGTGCTGCACCTCAGGAGGGAGGGCACAGTTCGAGTGTTCCAAAAACTTAGCCACCAAAACCCTGGCGTCTGCGTGGGCCTTGCTGTCCACTAAAGAATGTGGTCGCTCTTTGAAGACCGTCTGTAAGGCCTCTGGCTTTCCCCGTCGGTCTGTTTTCCAGGTGTCCCGTGGCCCAGGAGGCGACAGCAGGTGCTGCCCCGCACAGGCAGCCATGACAGAGTGAGCTCGGGAAACTAGAAATCAAGGGAAAAGATAATATCTGAAAACAACCAAAACAAAAGCAGCTGTTAAATGAGTTCTTGACAAAGAACCCTGCTTGGGACGCTCTTTCGGCTGGAATTTCCATGTCCCTGGGCTGGTGCGCTGGGCACGTCCCCATTTCCTGTGTCCCTTCATCCCCAGTGTGGCCCCTTTCAGCCCTGAGTTGAGCTGGGGTTAACATAGAGGGGCCACAGCCCCCCGGAGCTGAAGGGCTGGAGACGGGAGGGCCAGATGCGAAGTGGGAGGGGAGAGAGGGGCCGGTGCAGGTAGGGGTCCCCCTGGCCTTTGTCTCTCTGCTAGAAATCCTGCGCTCACAGGGGGCTGGCCCTTCTCAGCCTTCTTTGGCTCAATGACCTTTGCTCTTGTGGGTCTGATGGCATCTAGAGAGGGGTCTGCCTGAAGACCATAGCTGGGGGTGACAGAGGGGCGATGAGAGCACCCCACCGCCACCAAGTCAAGGGGGGACAGCTGCCACATCTCACTGGCACCAGAGCTCAGAGCACCCAGCCCCTGCTCCCAGCACCCACCCGGCCAAGGCCAGGGGCAACAGCACTAGCTCCCAACAGGGCCCAGGGCTGCTCTGGATAACCCAAGGATCAAGCCATGGTCTGACGGTGCCCGAAGAGAAAGCCAGCCCCGGGCGGTCTCCTGGGACCGTTGCCCCAAGGACCAGGTTAAGGCCTGACCTGCCCAAAGCATGTTTCAAGTCACACAGAAGAAACACATTCTGAGTGGGCTACCATGTTTTTGGTGGTAGAGGGGCAAGCCTGACCATGAAGCATGAGGGACTGTAAAGACCTCACACATGAGGCCCATCTCCCCTCCAAAGAGCATCTCATAAATGCGGTGAAGCCAGCAGCCACGGGCCTGGTATAGCAGCTGTAGCCTCTAACACATTCTCCGGACACAGCAGGGAAGGCAAGGCTGTCCCTTCAAAGCCCTCGGCGCCCAAGAGCCCGTGCTCCTGGCCGGCACTGTGAGGCCGGGTCTCGGACAAAGGGATCCAAGCCCCTCGGGGCCCGCCCCGCCCCCTCCCCCCCCCATCTGGCAGCAGGTGCCAAAGTGCTTCAGAAAAGGAGTGTCTCACCGGTCCCCGGAGCAGCCCTGGACAGTCCTGCTTCCAGGTCCCGGCTGCAGGACGGGGTCTGTGAAGAGGCCGTGCCTTGATCAGAGAAAGAATTCAGTTAGCAGGTGGCAGGGCAAAAGGAGAGCTCCTGAGCACATGAGCATCACTCTCCTGTGGCCGAGAACTATCTTTTTGCTGCAGGACTCACGTGCTTTTCACCTGTGGGACAGTAACTGCCTTGTCGGCTGAGGAGAGGCTGCGCCGAGGGGCTGGTCTGGGGACACGGAGAAGGCCCCATGACAGCTTGTAATCAAACCACCGCTTCTCCTCATCCCCATCCCCCAAATGTCACGGTTTGCAGAGCCCAGATTTCCCTGCAGTGGGGATAGGCCAGAGGAAGCCATCAGGGGCCACAGTTGCATGGGATCGTGCCCCAGACGTGAACGGCTAACAGCCCTCAGGGGGAGGAGAGACGGGCTGAGTCTGGAATATGCATGGGGGGCGTGGGGGTCTGATGGAGTCCTGTCTAGTGAGCTGGCAGCCGGATATGAGAGGGGAGGCAGCAAGACAGAGGGATGCGGGCCAAGGAGTCTGCAGGGGCAAATCTGGCATTTCCACCAGGAGGCCCCTTGTAGGCAATGACCTTGGCGAGTTTATGGTTCCTTCTGGGGATATAGTTCTCCTGGGGCACGGATCCTGTCTATTTGAGGTTCAGCCAGATAAGACCACTGAGTCCTGGCACCCAGCAGGCCCTTCAGCCCTAAGTCCCACTTGACTTTACCTGCAACGACACTGCCGACCTCCCCCAGCTCAAGGCAAGCACTGTGGGAGGAAGTGTGGGTTCTCTGGCTTCAGGGTTTACTAGGGCCCCTGGGAGGTTGGTATGAAATGCAAATCCTGGGCTGCTGGGCCATGAGCTCTGATGCCAGGTCAGAGAGCCCAGGGAGGACGCCGCCTCCTCAGGGTCACGTGGGGGCATTTCGGACCCAAGCTCCAGGCCACGCAGGGAGTGCTGCCAAGGGGGCCCGTGATGTGCTATTGGAAACACCCCTGTGTCTGCCTGGGGCAGCTCCAGCTGGAGGAGGCCCCACCAACCCACTGCTGCTACTGAGGCACAGCTTTGCCTTACCCTTGATAAGCAGCCTTGCCCCTGGGTCCCACCAGGCCACAAGCAGGCACTGGCACTTCCCACAAGTGTAGAGCCCACACTAGTCCTGGGTAAAAGCCACCAAGGCCGATTGGTGGATACAGGCTGTGGTCACCTGCCCGACCTGAGTCCCCACCTGGGCCCCAGAGCTGGTGTGTAACTGGCAAGCTAATGTCAGGGGCTAGCTGACCCCGGAGGGGGGGCTCTCATCACCCCACACCTTCCCTCCCTCCTCCCCTTACTCCCCAGCCAAAAAGTAGAAAGCCTGGTGGGTGCTGAGCAGGGGCCCCTGACTGTCCGCCCCTCCCTAGGGCTCTCGGGCATTAAGGCCACTTTCCCAAAGTGGCCCCTGAGCACATGTCCCAAGCCCTGGCCTTGACTCTCAGCTCACTGAGGCCTGCAGTGTCCAGGGCAGAGCAGAGCACATGCTGGGGACCCAGGGGGGCTGGACTAGCCATACCTGTCACACCAGATGAGCACGAAGTGGGGTCGCTGGTGGAGCGGGCCACACGCCCAGGACCTGGCACCGCCCGTGTGCCCCGGTCAGGGCCCTCTGGGGACTCGAGGCCAGGTGGCAGGGGCTGTGAGGCACCCACAGGGCCTTCAGGGCTCAGACCTGGTGCAGTGGCACTCTCAGATGCCAGGAGGCTCGAGGTATCTGCAGGCTCTGCAAGGCAAGGGACAGTGTTAGCACAGGTGCTAAGCCACCACAGCACCACCCAGGATGGACCCGGTGCCCACCCTATACTCCTGTTGGAGAGCAAAGGTCACAGCCTCCTGCAGCCCTCCCAGGAGGCCAGCACCGTCTGCCCTTCACTGCCCAGTCTAGACAAACCTGTAATCCCAAGGGCGTGGAAACACAGAGCAGGTTTACAAGTGCTTTATGGTACAGGAAAGTTTGGGTGGGACACCAGACGATCTCCCAAGAATCATCCCAAGAGGGGTGTGGGATGCGGGGCACTTACACTCTTCACACTCCACAAGAAACTAAAAGTTAGAAACCAGTCCCATCTCCCATCCAGGGCATGGCTTCAGTGGGCGGTGTGTGTGTGTGTGTGTGTGTGTGTGTGTGTGTGTGTGTGTGTCTGAAGTCCAGGAAGGGGAAGGCCACAGGATGCTCGAAGCACAAAGCCCATGCAGAGAGAGGCAGGCCTTGGAGGAGTGGCAGGGCATCCCAGCCGGGTCCTCCCGGGCCCGAGAACATGCCTGCTGCACACAGAGGCTACGGCCCAGGGCCCAGAGTGCAAGCCTTGCCCTGGTCAGGCAGAAGCGGGAAGCTGCCCAGGGAGACCTGCCTGGTTCTCAAAGCGTGGGCCAGGCCAGCAGCGGCAGCACTGCCCGGGAACGTGTCCATGTTCAGACCCACTGCATCAGAAATGCAGGGGTGGGCCCAGCCACTGGGGTTTGAACAAGCCCCCAGGGGATTCTGATGCCCTCCCCCTCAACCAAGTGTGCGACCCACTCTCTATTCCCATGGTGCTGGTCAGGTGGGGCTCAGCCCCTCACCACTCCAAGACTGGCCACTGGGGGGGCTGGATCAGAATCTGTCTTAACAAGATCTCAGGAGGCCTATGTGCACATTATGAAGGCTTGCGAAGCAGTGCTCCCTCCGCTCTTTTATCCCATTAACAGACAACGTCAGAGCTGCCTTCCGTGAGGCTCCGCACCCATCAGGCTCCGCGGATTTTTGAGGTGAATGGCCCACCCGGGGGACCCTTTGTAAGAGTCAGAGCAGCCTGAACAACTCCGGGGTGGGGGAGGGAAGCTTTGGGGTCTGATCTTTCCCTCCCTTTCCGTGGGTCTCTCTGTTTCCAGGGCCCCCCTATCTGCAAGCTTGGATTTCCCAGTAACCTCCCACTAAATCCTCACGGCTCTCCCAGGCTACCACTCAGGAAACACGGCTGAGAGGCCTCGGAGGGAGAGGGTCACGAGGCCATAGGGTGGTGGAGCTGGTTGGAAGCAGCCCCGTTCTAGAGCACTCTGGCTTCACCAGCCCTCCGCTGTCTACCCCTGCCCTCTCCATAGATGCCTTGAGACAATTAGCATCTGGAAAAACAGAAGGATGAACTGAAACTCTCAAATCCTAGCAAAAAAAAAAAAAAAAGTACTCTTCAGGACAATTAATCTTTTTATTTTGTATTTTTTTTAGAGACGGGGGAGGTGTGGGGAGGGGCAGAGGGAAAGGGAGAGAGAGAATCTTAAGCAGGCTCCATGCCCAGGGCACAGCCCAACTCAGGGCTCAATCTCCCGACCCTGAGATCATGACCTGAGCTGAAATCAAGAGTCCGACATTCAACCAACTAAGCCACCCGGGAGCCCGAATCTTTTTCTTTCTCTTTTTTCCCAATCTTTTCCTTTCTTAAGATACTAGAAGAATAGTGGTAGAAAATATAGGAGAATAAATCTACAACCTCGGAGTGAAGAAAGACTTTGTAAACATGATAGATACCAGAAAGGAAAAGCTTGATAAATCTGACAATAAGAAAAGTCATTTAAAAAACTGTAAAAATTGTATGGCAAAAGGCATCATTAACAGGGAGGAAGCCAAGCACAAACTGGGAAGGTATCCCTGCAATGAATAGCAAAAGGGAGAAAATGTCTCTATTTAATAAATATTTTTCTTACAAGTTTATTTTAAAAATAATCCGCAAAACACTGCAAAAAAGAGGACCCCAAACTGACCTATAAGCAGGTTATAAATATGTAAGAAGGTGCTCACACCCCAACTTATGTGTGTTTTGGTCACCTCCGGGGGTGATAAGGATCATCAGGAACGATGACGTCTTGGGGTGTCATAAACACCATTTATGGGTACGGACACTAGCAGTAAAACCCTTCCAGAACGCCATGTGGCCAACACACCAAAACCTAAAATATCCATTTCCTTGGACTCCGCAAGTTCACTGGTAGGAACTGATTCTAAAGGAATGGTTGGGCAACCACCCAAAGCTGAATGTATCCATGAATGTATCCACTTCTCTGTATCCTTAGGAGACCTCAAACCAGCAAGTGGCATTATTAACTGTATAAAATCACAAGGCTATGGCATACTAGAAATATTCTGAATTGCGTTCATCCCTGCTGATTCCTGTTGATCCCCGTTTTCTCTCTTTTTTACAGCTTTATTGTGGTATAACAGATAGAGAAAACCCTGTGCAATTTTAATAGGTAACATTTGATGCCATTGGACATAAGCATATCCTGATTTGCTTAATGTCAACAAGAATCCAATGGCTGAGTTCTTCAGGGAAACAGAGTCACAAAGAGGGAAATGTGACTTAGTTCCAAACGGCTGTCCTTAACGGAAACACAGAATTAGGGTAACATGACCAGGAAAGCTCATAGGCCAAGACATTCTTGTCCCTGCTCACCAGCTTGTGTTGTGAGCCTGTTTACAGAGTATCACTCGTCCCAGCTTCCCGCTTTTCACCTAAGGGATCGCAAGCTAATTAATGTAAAAGGACATATTTAGCGTATGTATCATATTTTCCTTGACTCTTATCAGTGGACATCATTATCCCTGTAAGTTTTTACTCTTATGAAAAACACAAATTATCTTTATGCGTATGGTTCTCTTTTCTTTTCTTTATTTTTTTCTCTTGCATTATTCCCCTACGGCGGTTCCAGAAGTGTGATCACCATATCTAACGGCATAAACATTTTTTTTTTTTTCGGCATAAACATTTTTATGGCTCTTTATCAAGATGCTTTGCCAAAGAAGTGGGTTGATTTACAAGCTGCCCGTCAGGGCTGGGTGAAACAGCTTCCCTCTGGCCTTGCCAGCCTCCATGTCCTCATTATTATTTCATTTCAGTAAGTGAAAAAAACCCAATTCCAGCATCTACCACCTTCCAGGCACTGCCCGCTCCCCCAAAATTCTAGAGCTCATACGCGAATCCGGCAAGGTTGCAGGAGACCAGATGAACACACAAGAATGAATGACGCCTGTACTGCCATTGGTCACGTGTACTAACAACGAGTGTGCAGAAGCCCAAAGTAAAAACACAACGCCACTTACAGCTGATCCAAAGAAAATGAAACTCCTAAGTACACATCTCCCAAAGCCTGTTCGGAATCTGTATTCTGAAAATGATAAAATGTTGATGAAAGAAGTCAGAGAAGACCCAAATCCACGGGGAGAGAGACGGGGTAGAAGGATCAGATTTGCAAACTTACCAATTCTACCCCTGCGGGCTTAATGCCATTCCCGCTCAGTTCCCAGCTCGAATTTTTTGTGGACACAGATAAGTGGGTTATAAGAGGGATATGGAAACACGCAGGCCCTAGACTAGGACCTGGAACAATCCTGACGAAGAGGAGCAGAGTGCAGGTGTGGCTTGCCTATGGGAACGTTTCCTACAGAGCTCCCAGTCATCAGAGCAGAAGGACTGATGCACAGGTGAAGAGAACAGAATACAGGGCCCGGAAATACCCCCATGCCATCATGCAGGGCTGACTTTTGACAAAGGTACCCAGGCAACAAATGATCTGGAGCAGCTGGATCTACACAGACCAAAAAAATGACGTGGACCGCAACCTCACCCCACCCAGAAACTACTCGGCAGGAGGCATCTTCTCTAAAGTGAAACCAGCTTGGCCTGCTGTCCCATGAGTGTGTCTGTCCATTCTTCTCCATATAATCCTGCCCACTTCCAGGCCTGGCCCCTTGGCCAGGAGTCCATGTTGGAAGCAGCCCTGAGCTTCCCAGTGGAGCCCAGTTAACTGCTCAGATCCTGATCAGTGAGGAAGGCCCTTCCCGAACGAATTCCTGACCCTTCTGTCCATCTCTACCAGCCCTGGGCTCCGGGAACCACTGGGCTTCTTCCAGAATTTGCATTTTGGGGAGTGATATGGTTGGAATGGGGAAATAGACTTCCATCTCTGAATAAACCCACCCATCTGAGCCCACCCGAGGGCCCAGCCCCTGCCCATTTGCTCCTTGTGCGACCAGGCATTGTCTACTTTCCTGACACCTCAGACGACCTCCCTGCCTCTGGCTTCCTACAGTGGCTCCCCCCTCACATCTGAGAGGCGACCTTCCACATTTTTCCTTCAATGTCTGCTAGGGTACAACTTCCAGCGTCCTTCCCCCAGCCTCTGGGGGAGCCGCTACAGCCTTTGCTGTTCAGTACCAACCAGGCCTGGCTCCCTCCTGATGGAGGAGCCCTGAAGAGCCTGCTACGGTTTTAGCTCCAGAAAGGGTCCACCCCAGATCAAGTCAAGCTTCTCTTCAAACCCATATCCCTCAAGTGGAGGAGAAAGGGTGCTGGGGGAGAGGGAGCAAGTCCCCTCAGAGAGAGCATGAGGCCCCCCACGTGTGCTGACTTACTTATTACTGCATGTGGCTAAGGGGGGAACTTTGGAGAACATACATGGTACTGAACAGCAAAGGCTGTAGCAAATTCCAACCCCTTAACAAGTCAGCAATGGAGGGAGGGCAGGAGCAGGAAGGAGGGAGAAACAGGAGGAGGAAAGGGGACATGCTTTGAAAAATATACACTTACTTCAAGTGCTGAAAAAGGTTAAAATTACCTTGTGTGCTGAAGCCAGCTGTGGCATCTGGGTCCCCGGGGCTGGACTCGGTCACCTGCTGATCCACACTTGTAAGCTACGGTGAGAAATGAGGCATCAGATGGGACATTGCAACAGGCCCCAGAAATCGAGGCTGACTTCAGAGCTCATCTTCTAGAGGACATGTACATACATTTCTGCTTTTCTCCTCTAAATTTATGGAGTCAGGCTGTGAGGATGCCAAAGCAAAGGATCACTGCCAAGGCCAGAGCCCATCTCTCTGACCTTCTGAACGCCAAGTGCCCAGCACTCCCCGAGAGCCCAACCGGGGCCAGGCGCCAGCCACCCTGAGCCCACTCACCTTCCACTTCCGGGGGGGCACTTTTGGGAACTGATAAAGGCCACATAGGGTCCTCTAGAGTCACTGTAGGAAGTAGGACAGCCCCTGGCCTCGCTTCTAACCGCTTCCTTCCAACCACTCTCCTCCCTGGTTCCACAGCAGGAAGAATAAAGCCCCGGGGGACAGACATCATGAGACCGTCATGCTTTGGGCCAGCACAGCTTGCATACAGGGTGGATTTTTAAGAAACAATCTTGACCTCCGTGAGCCCCCAGACTCCCCCAGAGTTTGCGTCAGCTCCCTTCCCTTTTGCCTTCTGCAGATGGAAGCCAGAGGTTGCTGCCAAGGCTGCCCGCCCTGCCTGAGATCTAGCTCAGAGTCCAGGTCCACTCAGGCCGTGTGCTTGGTTGAATGTGGGCCCCATGGCTCCGGGCATGCTGTCCAGTCCTGGTGGAGGCGGTGGCCGTGAGGACTGCATCATGTTTGGAAGTCATCATGCTCTTGCAGATTTCTTCTTGAATGGATCATTCTGCCCAGAGAGGCCTTGGGGAGTATTGGGCGGGGGATGGTGTTCTGGGAAGACCAGACCTCCTCTGCTGGGCGAGGATGGGTCATCTCTGCTCTCC
>RCUC01122273.1:0-61164 GCA_003697995.1 Taxidea taxus jeffersonii | reverse complement strand
GATCAAAGCAGAAATCAATGAAATAGAAACCAAAAAAACAATAGAACAAATCAATGAAACTAGGAGCTGGTTCTTTGAAAGAATTAATAAGATTGGTAAACCCCTGGCCAGACTTATCCAAAAGAAAAGAGAAAGGACCCAAATAAATAAAATCATGAATGAAAGAGGAGAGATCACAACCAACACCAAAGAAATACAAACAATCATAAGAACATATTATGAACAACTCTATGCCAACAAATTCGACAATCTGGAAGAAATGGATGCTTTCCTAGAGACATATAAACTGCCAAAACTGAACCAGGAAGAAATAGAAAACCTGAATAGGCCCATAACCAGTAAGGAGATTGAAACAGTCATTAAAAATCTCCAAACAAACAAAAGCCCAGGGCCAGATGGCTACCCAGGGGAATTCTACCAAACATTTAAAGAAGAATTAATTCCTATTTTCCTGAAACTGTTCCAAAAAATAGAAATGGAAGGAAAACTTCCAAACTCATTTTATGAGGCCAGCATCATCTTGATCCCCAAACCAGACAAGGATCCCATCAAAAAAGAGGATTACAGACCAATATCCTTGATGAACACAGATGCGAAAATTCTCACCAAAATACTAGTCAATAGGATCCAACAGTACATTAAAAGGATTATTGACCACGACCAAGTGGGATTTATTCCAGGGCAGCAGGGTTGGTTCAACATCCGCAAATCAATCAATGTGATACAATACATTAACAAAAGAAAGAACAAGAACCATATGATATTCTCGATAGATGCTGAAAAACCATTTGACAAAGTACAACATCCCTTCCTAATCAAAACTCTTCAAAGTGTAGAGATAGAAGGCACATACCTCAATATTATCAAAGCCATCTATGAAAAACACACTGCAAGTATCATTCTCAATGGAGAAAAACTGAGAGCTTTTCCGTTAAGGTCAGGAACACGGCAGGGATGTCCGCTATCACCACTGCTATTCAACATAGTACTAGAAGTCCTAGCCTCAGCAATCAGACAACAAAAAGAAATTAAAGGCATCCAAATCGGCAAAGAAGAAGTCAAACTATCGCTCTTTGCAGATGATATGATACTATATGTGGAAAACCCAAAAGGCTCCACTCCAAAACTGCTAGAGCTTGTACAGGAATTCAGTAAAGTGTCAGGATATAAAATCAATGCACAGAAATCAGTTGCATTTCTTTACACCAACAACAAGACAGAAGAAAGAGAAATTAAGGAGTCAATCCCATTTACAATTACACCCAAAACCATAAGATACCTTGGAATAAACCTATCGAAAGAGGCAAAGAATCTATACTCAGAGAACTATAAAGTACTCATGAAAGAAATTGAGGAAGACACAAAGAAATGGAAAAATGTTCCATGCTCATGGATTGGTAGAACAAATATTGTGAAAATGTCTATGCTACCTAAAGCTAACTACACATTTAATGCAATGCCTATAAAAATCCCATCCAATTTTTTCAAAGAAATGGAACAAATAATCCTAAAATTTATATGGAACCAGAAAAGACCTCGAATAGCCAAAGGAATATTGAAAAAGAAAGCCAAAGTTGGTGGCATCACAATTCCAGACTTCAAGCTCTATTACAAAGCTCTCCTCATCAAGACAGTATGGTACTGGCACAAAAACAGACACATAGATCAATGGAACAGAATAGAGAGCCCAGAAATAGGCCCTCAACTCTATGGTCAACTAATTTTCGACAAAGCAGGAAAGAACATCCAATGGAAAAAAGACAGCCTCTTCAACAAATGGTGTTGGGAAAATTGGACAGCCACATGCAGAAAAATGAAATTGGACCATTTCCTTACACCACACACGAAAATAGACTCAAAATGGATGAAGGACCTCAACGTGAGAAAGGAATCCATCAAAATCCTTGAGGAGAACACAGACAGCAACCTCTTCGACCTCAGCCGCAGCAACTTCTTCCTAGGAACGTCGCCCAAGGCAAGGGAAGCAAGGGCAAAAATGAACTATTGGGACTTCATCAAGATCAAAAGCTTTTGCACAGCAAAGGAAACAGTCAACAAAACCAAAAGACAACTGACAGAATGGGAGAAGGTATTTGCAAACAACATATCAGATAAAGGGCTAGTATCCAAAATGGATAAAGAGCTTAGCAAACTCAGCACCCAAAGAACAAATAATCCAATCAAGAAATAGGCAGAGGACATGAACAGACATTTCTGCAAAGAAGACATCCAGATGGCCAACAGACATATGAAAAAGTGCTCCACATAACTCGGCATCAGGAAAATACAAATCAAAACCACAATGAGATACCACCTCACACCAGTCAGAATGGCTAAAATTAACAAGTCAGGAAATGACAGATGCTGGCGAGGATGCGGAGAAAGGGGAACCCTCCTACACTGTTGGTGGGAATGCAAGCTGGTGCAACCACTCTGGAAAACAGCATGGAGGTTCCTCAAAAAGTTGAAAATAGAGCTACCTTATTACCCAGCAATTGTACTACTGGGTATTTACCCTAAAGACACAAACGTAGTGATCCAAAGGGGCACGTGTACCCGAATGTTTATAGCAGCAATGTCCAGAATAGCCAAGTTATGGAAAGAACCTAGATGTCCATCATCAGATGAATGGATAAAGAAGAAGTGGTATATATATACAATGGAATACTATGCAGCCTTCAAAAGAAATTAAATCTTACCATTTGCGACGACATGGATGGAACTAGAGCGTATTATGTTTAGCGAAATAAGTCAACTGGAGAAAGACAACTATCACATGATCTCCCTGATATGAGGAAGTAGAGATGCAACGGGGTGGGGGTTAAGGTGGTAGGAAAAGAAAAAATGAAACAAGATGGGATTGGGAGGGAGACAAACCAAAAGAGACTCTTAATGTCATAAAACAAACTGAGGGGAATGGGGGGGGGAGAGGGGTTGGGAGAGGGTGAAGGGGTTACATTATATGTTTAAATAAAAAAAGCTTAAATAAAAAAAAAGTAAAAAAAAAATGTTAAGGATATTCTAGATAAAACGAAAACATGTATTTTCAGATTCAGGAAGCACAGTAAGTTTTAGCCATGATAAAAATAAACGAGTACCCAGATATTATTACAATTAAATTACAGAAGCACAAAAGGAATTAAATATTGAAAAGATATTCAAATAAAAATAAAATAATAATAACACATATTATTTCCAATGTATGACAGAATGGCTGACAACTTTCTTGAACAAGAAAGATAAGAAACTAAAATACGATGTAAAATGTTTTCAAATTCCTGGAAGAAAATCACTACTATTTTATACTTCTATATAAAAATCAACTCTAATTAAGAGGAAATGTGATATTACAACATTAATACCAAAATAAAAAATTTAGCACTGGCAGAATCTAATTTAAAAGCTAGCAAAAAGTGTGCATAAAGAACAAGGAAAGACAGCATACACACTACTAAGTAATAAATGCTTCCTTCAGAAGTAACAGTTAAGAGGTTTATGAATAAAGGATCATGTTAGCCAAGTGGGAAGAAAATGAAGAATAGAGTAGGTATGAAAATGATAGTATTTCAGATATATGAAAGGTTATCCTGAGATTGAAGAATGGGATTATAGGGCAGACCTAGGGAATAAATGTACATTCAGTATCAAAAGCAACATAACAGCCATATTACAATGTCTTACATTTTATTCCCAGGAAGTTATACTACTACTAACCAGGCAATGGGGAGGTAGAAAAAGGTCTTAAAGAGAATGCTGACATTCAGGTTGTGTTACCAAAATACAATATTATGGTAGACACTGTAGCAATTTTATGGATAGATTGTAAGGGGAAGCAAACAAATAGGTAAAGGAAACTTTTGAAAAAATCCTAAACAAGAATAATGGAAGTGGGAATGAAAATTCTATGAAGTGGAAAAGTAGATTTTTTGGAATCAATTTGTAAAAGGAAAAAAAAAAAAAGAGGAGGAAAAATTATAATGCTATTTATTCATTCATTTAACCCGAGTATCTGGAGGATATTAATCAAATTTATTGTGGTAGGAATTAACCCAAAGGAAAGAAATGTGGGTTGATTGAATAGGAATGGGGAAAATGTTTTACTATTTTTAAGAGTGAGTATATAAAAAAGAATGATACAGTCCCTTTGTTTTCAGGGAAAAATGATATATAAGAAATTTATATACCATATAGCATAAAAGGCTAATTATTTTATGCAAAAAGTACAATGAGAGCAAGAGTGAATAACAAAAGTTTAATGAAGTGACACCTCATCAGCTTTGTGTTCTTATGAAAAACATTAAGAGCTCAAAGTTTCCTTTCCTGACATACATGCAGATAATCTCGGCAAAATCTAAACACAGTAATGGCATTTTCATGTTTTTATTTTAACATTTTAATTATGGCATGATATAAGGTAGAATAATATTTCATACTTGAAGGAAACAAATAATTTAAAAAACTATTTTCTTCTATATAGATGACCTATGACAAAAACAGCTTTACAAATTTTTATTTAGCATTATTTCAAATAATTCAATCACACATAATCCACCAGGGGAAAACAACTTAATGTTTTTTGGTAACTGTTACACACCTTGGTTACACTTCTTTGCAAAGTTCAGAGGTTCTAATTCTGTGTCCTAGGCATTGAAGCAGAAATGAAACTCATTAAGTCTCTCATCTTTCTAAAATGCAATCTCTATTTTATATGCATTGAGGGACACTCGAGTGTTTATCCTGTAATGAAGGTGTCTGGACCTGTTGGATTTAACTTGGCTGAGCTCACTCTTACTGACGTATACTGACTGCTAAGGAAAATATTCTGTGTGTGTATGTGTTATATCCAAAATGAAAAAGCTGGGAGAAAAGCATCTCTTTGTAGGGAAACTGACACATATGGGCTATATAAGTGTCAGCTCTAAGAGAAGAGGCTACTGTGGTTTCCCTCCTCCAGCTCTGTTAATGTTGCCTGATATCAACTTAGGTTTCCTTCTTAAGAATGCATCACGGCTGAAGTTCTTGGGTTGCTCTGTAGGTTAAGCATCTGCCTTTGGCTCAGGTCATGATTTCAGGGTCTTGGAACCTAGCTCTGCCTCCTCAGGTTCCCTGCTCAGTGGGGAGTATGATCCTCCCTCTCCCTCTGCCCTCCCCTCTCTACCTCCAGCTCTTCTCCACTCTCTCACTTTCAAATAAATAAATAAAATCCTTAAAAAAGGAAGAAAGAAAAAAAAAAGAGAAAAGAATGCAGCATGGCCAAATGGAAGCTACCTTGCACAGACTTCCTCTAATGCCTGATTGACAAGGGGATACCAAAGGGCAGTCCCTTGCTTCAAGGTGGGAAAATGTTACAATTTGTGCTACACCTATTTGTCTGTAGGTTTCTTTTTTCTTTTCTTTTTTTTTCTTTCCCCTTGTCAATCAGGCATTAGAGGAGGTCTGTGCAAGGTAGCTTCCATTTGGCCATGCTGCATTCTTTTTTTTTTTTTTTTTTAAGATTTTATTTGTTTATTTGACAGAAAGAGAGAGAGAGAGACGCAAGAGAGGGAATACAAGCAGGGGGAGTGGGAGAGAGAGAAGAAGGCCTCCTGCTGAGCAGGGAGCCTGCCTGGGCTCTATCCCAGGACCTGGGATCATGACCTGAGCCAAAGGCAGACACTTAAGGACTGAGCCACACAGACGCCCCTGTCTGTAGGCTTCTATACCTGAGAATACATTCTTGCTCAGCTTTCATCTATACTTCCCTGCTTTCTCAGTTTCCCTTCTCCTGAAAGCATTCCCCAAATAATATTTGAACTAGAATCCCCACATAGGATCTACTCCTAGAAAATAACTGACTTGAGTGAGCTTTTCTTCCCCCTGCCTCACCTTAAAGTGAGCAGCTTCATTCAACATTACAAAATTTAATTAAAGTCCCTCCAGTCAAACAGGCCAGAGACTTCTGGGTTAAAGTTCTTTGGGTTTTCTCACTCATCCTCTTACATATGAAATTCTCCAGATTTCTATCATTTCCTTTAGGGTTGAATAGACAGTGGGGTACATGCTTCAGAGCTCTGGCAATTGCTGAATATCTCTGAGAGAGAAAATATTTCAGGGAGGTAACAACTATATGCTAACTCAACTAACCCCAAATTTATATATACAATCATTCATCTGAAGCTAAGGAAGTCTTTTGGTATAGCTAGTGGTTTGAAGATTGAGTGTTGACCATCACATTTTTTTGTTGAAAGAAACATCTCTTGAATTAATTTTATGACTGAATAGAATCTATTATGTATTAGAAACCTCAGGACTAATCAATAGTGTGAAAAAAGCATTTGACAAAATCCAACATGTATTCATGACAAAAACTCTCACTAAACTCCCTCCTCAACTTGATAAATAGTATCTGCAAAAAACCTTCTGTTAACATCAAATGTGGTGGTAAGAACTTTGAAGCCTTCCCACTAAAAGCAGGAACAAGACAAGGATGTCCTCTTTTACCACTGTTTTTCATCATACCAGAAGTCCAGGCTAATGTAGTAAGAAATGAAAGGAAGAATTGGGAAGGAAGAAATACAATGGCATTTGTTTCTAGATAACATGATACTTTAGGTGAAAAATCCAAAAGGATATACAAAAAACAAACAAACAAACAAACAAACAAACAAAAAACCAAAACTCTCCAGGAACTAATTGATCATAACAAGGTTTCAGGACACAAGGTTAATATAAAAAGTTAATTGCTTTCCTACAAATCAGCAGTAAACAGGTGGAGTTTGAAATTAAAAACACAATACCATTTACATTAGCAGTCCAAAAAAATCAAAGTACTTAGGTATAAATTTAACAAAATTTGGCCAGAATCAATATAAGTAAAACTAAAGAATTTCAATAAAAGAAATCAAAGAACTATATAAATGGAGAGATATTCCACATTCATGTACGGAAAGATTTGTCAATTGTCAATATGTCAGTCCTTCCCAACTTGATCTATAAATTCAATACAATTCCAATCAAAATCTCAGCAAGTTATTTTGAGGATATTAAAAAAAATGATTCTAAAGTTTACACAGAGAGGCAAAAGACCCAGACTATCCAGCACAATATTGACGAACAAAGCTGGAGGATTGACAATCCCCAACCTCAGGACATACTATAAAGACACAATGATTAAGACCATGTAGTACTGGCAAGAAAATAGACAAATAGATCAACAGAACATAACAGAGAGACCAGAAATAGATCCACATAAATAAGGTCAACTGATCTTTGACAAAAGAACATGCTGTGGAGTAAAGATAGCCTTTTCAACAAATGTCACTGAAACAACTAGACATCTACATGAAAGAAAGAAAGAAAGAAAGAAAGAAAGAAACTAGACACAGACTTTACACCCTTCACAAAATTTAACTCCAAATGCATCACAGACCTAAATGAAAGACATAAAACTATGTCTTTCATAGTCGTAGAAGATAACAAGGAGAAAACCTAGATGACATTGGGTATATAACATTAAAGACATGATCCATGTCTTTATTAAAATTAAAACCTCTGGTTTGCAAAAAAAAATGTCAAGAGAATTAGAAGACAAACTAAAGACAGAAGAAAAATATTTGTAGGAGACAAATCCTTTAAAGGACTATTATTCAAAATATACAGTGAACTCATAAAACACAACAAAAAGAAAACAACCTGATTAAAAAAATAGGCCAAAGACCTTAACAGACACTCACTAAAGAAGATATACAGATGACAAATAAATATATGAAAAGATACTCCACATGGTATGCTTTTAGAAAAATACAAATTAAAATAGACATGAAATACTACTACATGCCTATTAGAATGGCCAAAATCCAAAACAGTGACATATCATATGCTTAAACGATGTAGAGCAACAAGAACTCTTCTTCATTGCTAGTGGGAATGCATAATGGTATAGCCACTTTGGAAAACAGTTTGGAGGTTTCATGCAAGACTAAAAACACTCTAACTATAAGATTCATCTATTGATATCTTGATATTTATCCAAAGGAGTTAAAAACTTATGCTCACACAAAAACATCAAGATGTCCTTCAGTAGGTGAGTAGATAAATTGTGGTAATTCCAGAGAATGGAATGTTACCAGTACTGAAAGGAAATGAGCTATCAAGCCATGAAATGATATGAAGAAAACTTAAATGCACATCACTAAGTGGGAGAAGCCGATGTGAAAAGGTTATATATTGTATGATTCCAACTATGTGACATTACAGAGACAGTAACAAGATCAGTGATTGCCAGGGATTGGGTGGGGATAAGAGGTGAATAGCTAGGGTGCAGAAAAAGTTTATGGCAATGAAATAAATACTCTGTACGATCTTTAATGAAAGATGCATGAAAAAAATCTCCATATCCATGTCCATAGCCTGTATAAAATTAAGAGTTGATTTGGAGTGATAAAGATGTGTTAATATAGACTTGTCAGTTATAACAAACTTAGTACTCTGGTAGGGGATGTTGATAACAGAGAATACTATGCATGTGAGGGCATGGGATATATAGGAAATCTCTATAACTTCCTCTTAATTTTGCTATGAACCTAAAAGTACTCTAAAAAATAAATTCTATTAAAACAATTAGGAAGAGAAAATATACAAAAATATGCTAAATCATTTTGGGTTATTGTAGAATTCAGATTTTTGGGGAGACAAAAGAATACATACAAAATATTTAAAATGATCATTGTAGTAACATGGCATCAAAAAGAAAGTGGCTATCACAGAAAACAATTCTATGTCAAATGCAGCTTATATAATGAATAAACTGTAGAGTGAAAATGGTCCTTAGATTGACATAGTGGAGATGACTGGACTTCTTTCTACTATTGGGTAGGGTCAAGGATCTGACTGGCCTGGACTCAAGAGATTTCAATAAGAGAAAAAGGAAGAAAATGTGAGTAGAATACTCTTTTTTGATGATTTACTACAACACAAAAGCACAGAAAAGTGTATAGTGGCAACTGGAGGGAGACATTGGGTTAAGAGTGTTGTTTGCTCATTAGCTTTGTGTGAAATATTACAGTGTTTCCTAATGTTGATGTGAATAGCTATTCAAGAAAAAAGAGAAAGTTGCAAACAATAATTTCTTGTATAGGTGCACCAGTAGGATTCAAATGCACACATGAAGACTCTGGCCTTAGATGGCAATATTTATAAGTCATCCAGTATAATAGAGGAAAAGATAGAATAAGGAAAGTGTGATAAATTTGGCATGGGGTAGATGTGGGAAGTTTCTTGATTGCCTGAGTTAGCTCACTTGTATAAGAAACAGAATTGTCAACTGATTCAGGACTGAGAAAAAAGACTTGAGGAATTAGTTTCACAGAAAAGGAGGAAAAAAAGCAATTGATAGGTTAAGTACAGGAGTTCCCACTTGAGAGTTATGTTGATTAATGAAAGGCGTGTGTACGCACAGCATGTGTGTGCGTGTGTGTATCTCCAGCTATATTCACATGCTGCATTGCATGACAGGATGTTTAATTCAAGTGTGGCTGTAGTCCACACACCCCAGTTTCAAGAGTTTAATTGAGGGAGGGAGAGCAAACTTGTATGTGCAAGGGGATAATTACAGATGTTGGCAATTGGTTCTAAGACCTATAAGCAGAGAGGTTGATGAAAAATGAAAAGGTCAGTAGATTGTAGGTCATGGAAGAGTCTAATAAAATTTTAGAATCAAGATATTTGAATGATTAAACTTTAAAGATAGAAGGTGGTAGTTAGGGGGATAACAAATTGAGATTCAGGAGGTGGTTCTATTATTGCTACTTAAAAATTCAGTTGTAGCAATTAGAATGTCTGAGGTAAGGTGGAAGAAAAGTTCATTAAAAGGAAGAAGGTCAAGAAAGTAAGAATAGATGATATATTTATATTGAATGATCATAAATGATGAAATCTACAATTGGTAAAATACAATGAAATTGGGGCACCGAGGTGGCTCAGTGGATTAAGCCTCTGCCTTCGCCTCAGATCATGATCTCAGGGTCCTAGGATCGAGCCCCACATTGGGCTCTCTGCTCAGTGGGGAGCCTGCTTCCCTCCTCTCTCTCTGCCTGCCTGTCTGCCTACTTGTGATCTCTGTCAAATAGATAAATAAAATCTTAAACAAAAAACGAAATGCACTTAAATCTTCACTGAATAAGGAGAAATACAGAAGGGAGTAGATGACTGCAAACAGAGAACAACCAAGTTATATTATGATAAGGCATAGAGACCAAAGTTCTGGTCACCTTGAGTGTCTAGATGTTAAGGAATTTGGGAAGGTTGAGTTGTTTGTGGAAGCTTAGATAACCTAGAATATAGGACACGATGAGTCCAGCTCTCTTGATAAATTGGAGTTAGGCATGGTGGTCATGTTTTTGTGGTTAATATTCTTTTTTATAGTCTCTTGTATGGGAGTGACTCTTACGAAGAACATTTAAGTGGAAGTAATGCATGTTAGAAGTCTCTGCAGGAACCTTAGGAGCTCTGTGCTATCTAACTATATGAAGGCAGGCAAAAAATGAAGAGCCTCATAGTTAATGCTATAACCTGGATGAAAGCAGGGACAACTCATACTATCCTACCAATTATTTAACAGAGCAAAGCTTAATGACAAATCTTCCTATGCTAGTATTATATATGACATGATGTTGACCAGCATGTTATTTTTATTAATATTTTTGAATATTATAATAACCTTGAATACTTACCGATGTATTAGCTCAGGGATATCCTGATGTTATGAACATGTCCTCATTCAGGGGAATGAAATAACTAAAAATGCAAAATAAAAATTTCAAAATTACTGAACATTCATAAATGAAGAGCTGAGCTTATCAAATATCCTTCTTGTCTAGTATTTTTTTTGGCACTAAGTTTTACTTTTTACTTTCCTTACTCACCTGGACAATTTTTAAAGCAAGAATATGTTCATTTTATTTCTTTGCAGAGATCCAGAATTATTATGATTATTATTACTTTAGTGTAAATAAATTGAAGTATTTTGTTTATCAAGTAAAAATTCAGACCTTTTAAAAAGGTGGTTGAAAAGTTTCAATATTTAGTAAAACAAATATATGTAGAAGGATAGGAAATGGAAAAGCAATAAAAGTTTGACCAAATTTACATTTTATCTGAAAGTCACTCAAATGCCTTGTTGTAAAAATAATTGAGTTGGAAATACTACAACAAGCTGTTCTTGGTAGAATAAAAACAGTTACTACTTTGGCCATGCTAGGAATGTGACAGTTTCATTTATTTTCACATATTATAGCTTTTCCATTCCCAGTTCCTTTTGGATATAAGAGTAGGGAACCGTGAAAATTTTGTAGAGTCTGAAATATAATACAAAACAGAACTTTGAGGATGTAATTCTAAATAAAGTTTCAATATAAGTGAAATAGCCTTAAAATCATCCTTTATTACATTAGCATCAAAGCTTTTGCTAATTTTGTAAATAACTTACTATAAAACAGGAGGATTTTGACATGGCTGGCAAGAGACAGTACAAAAAGGGTCAAGTAAGTGTGAAATAATATATTGTAAGAATTAGGACTAGAACCATGTTTTCCTCACTCAAAATATTTTTGATTGTATATCTTTTCATAAGCATTGCAATATTGGGTTACAAGAACCAAAGCATACTCATTTTTTCTTAATTCAACATAGAAGGTTCACTTCCGCTATTTTGAATATAGGAAATTTACTGGTCAAGAAGATAAGTTTATTTCCAAACAGCAATTTTTTAATTTTTTAAAATATTGCATTATAAAAATTGTGTATGATGATATTACTTTATTTGAATAAAAAAGTATTCCAGAAACTGAAAAATAAAATGTTTGGTTACTGTGTGGATTAGTGCTGTAAAATATAGGAGCAATCTAGTGGCTTTAAAAAATCATTTGAACAACAACAAAAAATCATTTGAACGGCTGACCTCATATTTTTAAAAATCCATGTCCTGAGGAGTTCCAGGAACTCAAGAAACCATTAACAAACACATATGCGCACACACACACATACTTCTTGGGTAGGTTTTTATATTGCATAGCACATATTGCTATTGTATTTGTTTATTATTAGGTAGGTTTTATTAGTACAAAACATATCAAATTATAACTTGTGAGACCTGGGTCCTGTTTCTTGCTCTTGCTAGTTTAATTCTATTACCTTGAACTGATCATTACCCTCTGAATAACCTTTCCTATAGCACAGATAATAACAGTGCCCTCATCACATGCATACTGTGATAACTTAAAGAGTTTGGGAATGACCTACGGTATAAAAATGGAAGAGAATATTTTGATAATTATGAAAGGCAATAGAAGTTTCAAAAATAGGGTTTTACCGTCTCCTGCATTGCCAGAATTCCTCTGAAAGGCTTTATGAAATGTCAGGACTTTAAGCTTTTAAGGTTTATGTAAGTAAGCCTTATGGTAAGCACAAAGCAAAAGCCTATAATAGATACACACAGGGTCTATGTGTAGTTGTCCTGGCTTCCCATCCTAACATAAACAGAAACTTTCACAATGTCTGGAGTCCTTAATATCCTGCAAATGGAGGAGGATGTCCTCAAATTCCCTGCAGCAGACACCCACTTAGTAGCACTAGCCTTGACCTCCAAACAGAACAATAATCTACAAAAGTAAAAGTAACGGCATCTATACCATGAATCTGAAGAGAACCTGAGAGAAGCTCCCGCTGGTAACTTCTGCCATCGACGGCACCGTAAACCCGGCTGACGTCAGCGTTGTATTCTCCAGAGATACTGGCAGCGAGGTGAGCTGGAGTTTCTTGCTACCACTGCAGCTACTACCATCACTGGCTGCTTCACTTGTGGAAATTTCATTAACTGGATCCAGGCAGTCTCCTGTGAACTGGGACTTCTGGTGGTTACTTATTTAAGGACTAACCACTATCTCCGCAAAGAGCATCTTATATTAACCTGCGTATCATTGCCTGTATAACACTGACTCTCCTCTGCATTATTTGAAGGGACCCCCCAGTGCAACAAGGGAGCTCCCTAAGCTGGTCCTCTAGGTGGGTGCCGCCTGGAAAGTTGTGCACATGCGCATCACTGTCTCCCATGAGCACCCAGGGGAGGTGACGCCTGATATTTCCACAGAAATCCTGAGGAGATTGAAAGGGAAAAGCGGGACCCAGCCAAAATGGCTGTGATGAAGGAGGAATTTCAGGGTCAATGGAATTTTCCAATGCCTGACTTTACTGCTACTGAAACCGAAGTCACAGACGGGTCTGAGGGTGCACAGGTACCCTCTGTGCCTCTTCATGGTTCCCTGCGGGGACTGGAGCAAGCCGCCCACTGCGGAAAGACTGATCTGTAGCTCCCGCTGCTCTGGCCAGGGAATGGGTAAGAACCACCACTGAGTGTCGTTAAGCTATTTCTTAAACAAATTTTCTTTTAAAGATAGATAGATTTAGAGAGTTCGCGTGTGTGAATGGGGGAGGGGCAGAGGAAGAGCGAGGATCTCAAGCAGATTCCCTCACTGAGTGGGTGCAGGGCGGGGGTGCTCGATCCCAGGACCCTGAGATCAGGACCTGAGCCAGAATCTAGAGTCGAACCCTTCACCAACGGAGTCCCCCGGCACCCTCATCCACATAGTTTTAAACAGAAGATCGGAATAAGATGATAGAAAATAAGTAGTTTCTAAAAAACCAGGACTGTTTCTTTGTTCCGTTCAGCGAGTGCTGTGAGGAAATGCCAGCCATATTGGCTTTCAAAGTGTGGTGTTTTGGGGGTCCATCCTTCAAATGAGAGCCCTGAAAGTTGGGGCACTGGATGTGCAGTTCAAACCCTTGTTCCCCAGGTGGAAGCTGGGAATTGGGACTTCCCTACCAATTTTATGACACAGTGTCTTGGTGGGGTTTATGGTAAACCTTTGCTACCTGTTGCCACATGGGTATTTTCTCACTTGTCTGATGTGAAGGAGTCATTGATCTATTTCCTGGATTTCTCTGAGGGAATTGCTCCCTATGGAGCTATGTATTCAGTTTGTTCTTCGGAGAAGGGAAGTTCAGGAGCCTTAGATGTCACCCTCTTGGTCCCTCCTTCTTATTCTTTTTAAAAAAATGGATAATTGACTAACCCTGGATTTTTTCTCCAAGATTTCACTTTATTTTATTTTTTAAAAGATTTTACTTTTAAGCAACCTCTATGCCTCACATGGGGCTTCAGCTTACAACCCCAAGATCAAGAGTTACATGCTCTAGTGACTGAGCTAGCCAGGTATCACCCCAAGATTTTAGATGTCATATTTGTTAAAATCTTATTCTGGCTAATGAAAAGATCTGACAGATTTAATCCTTGGATTCCCTTAGATTTCTTAGAATAAAATCTGCTTGGAAAAGTAATATTAAGTCTAAAGTTTGCAGGAATAATAAACATTTTGTTCAGGGTGTGAACTTCTGTCGTCCTAGGACTATGATTATTTTTTGGTGTTACATTCTGTCCTTGTTAATTAAAAGATTCCCCAAAGTTCTTAACTTCTTTGTGTAGCAATCTCTTAACTACAAATCAAAATATTTTAGACCATTTTGCTTTTTTGTGATTTCCAAGGACAAAAGATAAAAGATGAGCACTAAGTAAGCATTCCATGCATCAAGGTAGTTAACTTCTTAGCTATAAACTAGAAACATATCACTAATAAACTAATCAGCTAAGTAGCAAGTTATCTGCAAATGAGGTTGTTTGAAATCAAATACCTAAGTGATCCTTAGAAGTTCAAGTTTGCACATTTTTTCCATTACTCCTCACAGTTTTTAAAAAATTATGTCAGTCTAAAATATTATATTAGAAATTGCTGTTTTAAGTTTCTACATGAGGCTATGGTGATGAAGAAGTAAGAAAAACTGCAATTTGAAATGTTCTCCAAATAACCTTATATATCCATTTATGAGAAAATCCAAGTATGCATCAATTTTTTTATTATCCTGAAAAGGGAAACAGAACTAGAACTACTTGAGGAATTAAGTAGACTTCCAAGGCCTGGCGAGAACACCAAAATGTTGAAAAAAAAAAAAATAGTGAGGGCTAGGATTGTGTACTGGAAATCAAAACAAAATACACACATATGGATTTTAGAGTAAAGAAAATTTAAATATCTACTTCGATATTAAGTAACTATGTACTCATCTTCATTTTTTTAAACTTTATTTTTTATTAGTGAATTGAGTAAAGTAGAAAACTAATTATTGTTTTAGTTTATATTAAATTTTGTTGTTCTTTTACATTATTGAAGCAATTTTCATCCTTTAAGATAATTCATTTGTAAAACCCTGCTGTTGAAGAAATCGTTACTGAAATAAATAATGCTATTTGACCTAATCCTATTAATTTTTAAAGCCTACTAAAGAAAAGTATATGGTAAGAATTTGTGTGTGTGTGTGTGTATGTGTGTGTGTGTGTGAGAAGTTGTTCACTAGTATTTCATTTAACTGCAAGTTTTGGAACTTCACATCATCCATTTAGTACATAAGTGGATTGGATTATAACATATATCATTCATGTTCAAAACAATTACTTGTGTATCGATACCTGGCTAAGTATCATGTTCATTTTGCAGAGGAGAACACTATGGCTCTGAGAGTACAAGCTTAATATCCTGCTTTTTATAAAGTCAAAATATCACCAAAACAAAGCTCAAGGAACATTGGACTGAACTCTAAAAGAGAACATACCATTACCTATTCACACAGCAGACCTGATAAGAAAAAAAAAATGACATGCTGTCAAATCACCTTCACTTAAGTACGACATAAGTATGTGACTTAACTACTTCAGATGTAAAGAAATTTGAGTAAGAATATAGTTCTTTTTTCTTATAAAGCATTTCAAAAACCTTCATTGTTCACAGTGCTTGAGTTTAAATTTGATGTGGACTCTTGACTTTTGTTCACTGAAGCATTTCCTATTAGTATTCTAATTACATCAAACACGCATACTGGATTTGTTATTTTGTACTTACTATTCCCATAGAGACTTTATTGAAAGTTAGGCTCTAACTTACATTATCTCAAAGGAGTTACAGAACATGACATTTAGTACTTTAGAAATCAAAGTTGCATTATTTTTTTAGGTTGTAACCTTAGTGGATATATGTGTGTCTCTTGTCTTTCAAGCCTGAAATTAATTTCCTGAAATGTGCGTTTTAACTATATGATAAGCATTGAGTCTCAAAAAAGAGTTTGCTTCCGTGAAGAATAACTAAGCCATGAGCATTGTCTTTAATAGAATGCAGATTACCCATTAAAAAGCAAAGCCTTTATTTCATAAATTGAATATAAAGATGATTGAAATAATTATAACTAGTTATAAGTAAATCACTTTGAAAAATCAAATCTAAGTGTCTCTCCAGAGGGCTTGTAGTGTTTTTATTTAATTTTGAATAGAAAATATTTTCATTTATTTTAAACATCAAATGTTTTGTTCTCTTTCCTAAAACTACAGTTGTTTAGCATGAATTATTCAACATTAAGTCTTTATTTAAAAAATGAATTCCAAGTTTCTTATTAATTTTAGATAAGCACATCTTCAGTAATCATTGAGATTAAAACCCCTACAGAAAATATTTATTATACTTTGCTAGCAACTCAACCTTATTTTAAGTAACAGGGTTTAATAATCACTCACTCTTGAAAGATGATAAAAGTATAGTGAAATATTTTAGTTGTTAAAAGAAAAAAAAAGGCCAACCTAACATTCTGTGTCTAGTGAAATTGTCCTTTAAAAAAAAAAGCCCAAATATTAAGAGACATAAAAATTGAGGAAATTTTTTGCCAGTAGAACTGTCTTGTAGGAAATGTTAAATAAAGTTCTTAATAGAAAAGGAAAATGATATAGTTCCATAATATGGGTAAATGTAAAGAAAACAGAGGAGTACTATAAAGGGGATAATTACAGGTAAAATAAGATATCTTATTTTCCCCCTTATAATTCATCTAACAGCTAAGACTTTGTTCAGAATAATAGTCACAATACATTAGGTGATTATAGTATGTAGAAAAATAAAGTAAATGACAGTAAAGTTTTAAGAGACAGGTGGAAGAATTTGGGAATCTTCTGTTATAAGATACGTGCACTACACATTAAGTAATACAGTGTTATTTGAAGGTAGATTTGTGTTAGTTATAAATTATATTGCCAACTCTCAGGCAACCACTAATAAAAAAAAAAGAGAAGTATGATTGATTTGCTGAGAGAATAGAAAATGGAATCATGAAAAACTGTACTTCCAGCTGCTCAGAATTTGTTATTGTCTATTTTTTGTTTTGTTTTATATTGCTAGATCTCTTTGGATTTTTTGTTTGTTTGTTTTTTACAAATGAGGACAGTTTTATTCATTCTTTTCTATCTTTATGCATTTTATCTTTCTTATTATTTGGCTAGACCCCTCCACTGATACGTTGAATAGAAATTGTAAGAGGAGTCATCATTGTCTTATTCCCAATGTGGAATGGGAAAAGCACTCACTTTTCATTAACTATGATGTTAGATGTAGGTGTTTTGTAACTGTCTATTACTAGTGTGAGGAAATTCTTTTATACTGGAATTTTCTGAAAGCTTTTAACAGGAACAGATGATGCATTTTGACACATGCTTTCCCTTCATTTATTGAGATAACCATGTGTAAGTTTTTGGTATGTTCACTTGTTTTGTCTTTCCTATGCTATTATATGTAGTAGTAGGTAATATTATTTATGTTCATTGAGTTCTGGATTTTAACCTACCAAACCGTCCTTATAAGCCCCACTTGGTCATGGTGTATAAGGTGTTATTTCTATATGTTGCCAGATTCAATTTGTTAATATTTTAAATAATTTATGTGTATGTGTTCATGATGGATATTATTCTGTGGTTTTGATTTTTTTAATATATTTGTCTTACAGCCATGTTAAGGTAATAAAAATAGTTGGAAAGTTAGCATAGGATTAGGATATCTTTTCTAGCTTAAGTGTGTGATAGGATTACCCCAGTTTCTTTTGTGGGAAGATTTTTAATTAATTCAAATTTATTACATGATCTATTTACAAATTTGATCAACTTCTAATTCAATTTTGGTAATTTCTCTCTATCTAGGAATTAGTTGATTTCATCTAATTTGTCTTACTTATTAATATAAAGCTGTTTATAATATTTCTTTATAATTTAACATCTTAGGGTATATAGAGGTTCTCTTTAATTTCTATGAACTGAATTGTAATGACATTGAATTCTGTTACTTTGCTATTAGAAAAATCCACAATCAGTGCATTATGTGAAAATAAGCTACTTTTAATATCATGCACAGAAGTTATTTATCTTCAGATAATTCAAGGAAGTTTTCTGTTTTTTAAAATTTTATCTCATTTTCTATATTTCTAAAGGTATATTAATGACCTGTTTACTCATTCAGTAATGCTGAACCTTTCATTCTGCGATGTAAAGGAAGTTAGGTAAATGATAAAGAAAAATTAGAAAAAACAACCTTATTTCTAAGAGTTTTCCACTACAGAAAGGATTCTCCCAAGTTTTAGCAGCCATCTTGATTTTAAAGACAATTCACACTTCATCCCTAACATTCTCCTACTATCCCATGTGTTTAGCATATGACATATTTGAATATGTGACATAAGGTAATGTTTCTCAAACTGTATGTTTTTAAGAACTTTGGGGTCTGCACAGATTCTGACTCAGCTCTTACTCAGTAATTTCAGGTGATTCTGCTATAGTGGTTTTGAATACACTTAGTGAACACTGTGCTAAAGGGCCATGTAACACTAGTACCTATGTAGATCTATATAGACTTTCTTTTTATTACTGTCCCAAGTAAAAGATGTCTCTTAATCTATACTTTGCACAGTCAAGCAAATGTTTGATATATACTATGTGGCATAACATCAAACTCTAGCTGAATTTAATTTTTGTCTTCATATTTGTCATGAAGTTTATAGTTTTATAGTTCTTGAAAATAACATTAAATTTTATAAAGGAATAGAGGAGTTTCCAATGTAGTCTGATTTTCGAAAGGCTATGGTATTCCATGATTCATTATTTGTGTATAACACCCAGTGCTCCACTCAATACATGCCTTCCTTAATACATCAAAAGCTAATAATGTACTGTATGGTGACATAACATGATAAAATAAAATAAAAGACTATAGTAGTACAGTATAATTTTCAAGGTAAAAGGCATACCCGATTTGATGTATGTATTTTTCTTCATGTGTAAACTTTATTGACTGACATACCCTCCTCACAGACCTCAGAGTTTGCTTTTTTCCACCTTTGATATTACACACATATGTTTCAATCTTAAATAGTCATTTGTGTAAGTTGACATTAAAAATGGTGCTTTTGTTTGGTGTATTTGCAACTTGATCTTGGATCAAGAAATATAAATTTATATTCATATTTTTCACTAAAAATTGATTTTGGAAGTGATAATTGAGCGGCTATGTGATTTCTATAAAAATGATAATGACTCAACATTGCAAATTTGTGAAATATGTCAAAACAAAACATTGTTTAAAAAACAAAACTGCCGTGCTCGCTTCGGCAGCACATATACTAAAAAACAAAACTGCCAAACCACTTAACACCTTAAACAGATATGATAGAGTAATATCCCCAAATAAGTCCATGTTCCAATCCCCAGAACTTGCCTTACATAGTATAAGAGACTTTGCAGATATGATTAACTTAAGGATATTACGTGGATGTGCCCTATGAAATCATTAGAGTTCATAAAAGTGGAAAAGGCAGGAAGATGAGAGACAGGGAAATATGACTACAAAAGAATGATCAGAGAGATGCAATGTTATTGAATTTGAAAATAGAAAGACTATGAGTGAGGAATCAAGGAGACCACGGAAGCTGGAAAAGGCAAAAAAAAAAAAAAAAAGATTTTATTCTAAAGCCTCCTGGTATAAAGGCAGTCCTAAAAACAGCTTGATTTTAACTGAGGGAGACTTGCATCAGACTTCTGGCCTGCAGAGCTACAAGATAATAAATGTGTGTTGTATTCCATAACTAAGTTTGTGGTGATGTTTTTACACCAGCAATAGAAAACTAATATAATAGGAGTAAATAGTATAGACATGAACCACCAGTACCTATAGACCAAACTTTGTGAAACACTAGGAAGGTTGTAAATTTTAACAGTAATCACAAGCATTAGAAATGGTCATTTTAGAATGGTCTAATAAAATAGATGTTGGACAGTTATTAAAATAAAAAAAAACCTCTTGAGTTCATCCACTAAGGGTGATAAAAACAGCATACTTATATTTACCATCATCATCACTGCAGTATAAGCAAAATTAAGGCTTACTTACAAGTAGGTTTTAATGTGTCTCTTAAACTTCATTTTAAGTGATTTTAGTGATGTATTCTAGTCAGGATATTAAAAGCTTATTTGACTTCAAATAAATATGTGTCAACCAAGGAAACCTTCATTTGATTGTGTTGTTTATATTACTAAATCATTATAAAACTTAAAAGAATGTTTTTATAATTCAGTATTCTTATGCTAGATAATATTTTTGATGCTATCTATGATAATGTATGCAAGTACTCTTCAGATATTAGCTAATTTAACCTTTGAAAAAACCTGTGACATAAAATTATTCCCATTTTAAATACAGAGAATCTGAGATAAAGTGCTTAACTGACATTTCAAAATTCACCTTAGCTAAGCCTCAGAATTGTAATCAAATCTAAATCAATCCTATACCAAATCTTAAATTAATATATTAGATGTAAACTCCAACCTCATTTTCCCTGTTGAATCACTTTATTTTTTTTACTTCCTCCTGCACACTCACTCCTTTTTGCCTCTACTTATATCTCTGGGTGTGGCTAAAGACTGCTTTTTGTTTTACTGAATGTAAATATTTATTAACTTTATGTGTTGATTTTTAGCTAACATCAGATTTTAATTTCCTGATTGTATATGCTTCTGTAAAATACAACTACAGGTGGACCATGGAAAGAATAAGAAAGCATAAAACAATTTTAATTACAACAAAAGAAAATTTTAACATATATTGACACACACCTTTGTACATTGTTGATACTCTTTGAATAGAAAAATATACAGAATGTCACATGAGTGATTCTCATCTGATGTGGTATGCATCACTGTCATACCATTATTTAAAACCAATAATTTCAGGGATTTCTAGGTAGCTCAGTAAGGTAAGTGTCCAAATCTTTGTTTCAGCTCAAGTCATGATCTCATGGGTCCTAAAATCGAGCTCCACATATGACCCCATGCTCAGCGGGGAGCCTGCTTGAAAAATCTCTGCCTTTGCCCCTCCTCCCAACCAGTGCACTCTCACTCAAATAAATTTATCTTTAAAATAAAAAAATACATAAATACATACAAAGATATTTTGCACATCTTCCAGTAGGTGGCAGCATAGTGTCACTATTTGAATCTCTGTTTACACTTAACTGAGCAAAACTGAAGGGTAAAAACCACAAGAACAGAGAATATTTCAGAAACATTGTTGGGGGACGTGTAAAACATCTTTCTTCATAAGGAATATTATAACAAGACCTCGTATTTATTTATGACTATAAATTATTTTTAAGTATAGGAAAGGTAAAATTCGAAATTGTGGTTGCTCTCCAAATTATAACATTTCCTAGAATTGTTTTCAGTACATAGTAGTTTTCTTTGAGAGAATATTATCACTGCCTAAAAACTTAAAAATTAAATAAAATATTCTCTATGTTTTCCTTAATTAATGAGACATATTTATTGAATATAGTTTTAACAAGTGGACATTTGAAGAATTTTTTTAAAACATTATTTTATCTTTTCAGTGTTCCAAGAGTAATTGTTTATGCAGCACACCCAGTGCTCCATGCAATATGTGCTCTCCTTAATACTCACCACCATGCTTACCTAAGCCCCCATCCCCCCTCCCCTCCAAAACCCTCAGTTTGTTTCTCAGAGTCCACAATTTGTCATGCTTTGTCTCCCTCTCTGATTCCCCCCAACTCACTTCTCTCCATCTCCCCATGTCCTCTGTGTTATTCCTTATGCTCCACAAGTAAGTGAAATCATATGATAATTGGCTCTCTCTGCCTGACTTATTTCACTCAGCATAATCTCTAGTCCTGTCCATGTTGTTACAAAAGTTGGGTATTCATCCTTTCTGATGGAGGCATAATATTCCATTGTAAATATGGACCATATCTTCTTTATCCAATCATCTGTTGAAGGGGATCTTGGCTCTTTACACAGTTTGGTGACTGTGGCCATTACTGCTGCAAAATGGGGTATAGATGGCACTTCTTTTCACTACATCTGTCATCTGTATCTTTGGGGTAAATACCCAGTAGTCAATTGCAGAGTCATAAGGTAGCTCTAAAGAATTTAAAGAATAAAGCATGGTATTAGACCCCTTTCTAAAATACCCAATTCTGTGTAGCATAGGGCAAAGACAAAAAAATTCCCCATTATCCAAACTGGCTCCTCTCTGTTTTCTAACTTAATGTTATCACTGTCCAACTCATTTTATCAATCCAATAATGTCAGTTTTTTTTTTCAAACTGGCCATCTCCTTTTACCTTATTCTATGTATCAACTTTTGATCTGTCTTACCGTTTTACCACTTAAATTTATTTATGGGGTCTGTCCAGTCCTCTCAATTCCCCTGTTACTTCCCTGGTCTGAGCCACCATATCACCTAGATAACCTCATCAGCCTAAAAAAATACCTACCAGTCTCAAGATTTGACTGTTGTTATGTATCAGTGTGAGAGAAATCTCTAAGACACAAATTACAATATACCATTTCTTTTTAATATCCATTTAAATATTTCCCCTTGTTTTGGGGGTATATTTAACAAAGCAAATGAAGAGAAACCTATTGGTGCTTGAGATTAAGTATTGGGCAAAGGAGAAATTGTCCCCAAATGTGGAGTTTAAATGTTCCAGGGAAAATAAGTAAAAAATAAATATAACATTAAAATTATGATTTGATAGTGTTAGAAAAATTTAGGATGTTATGGGAATATAAAATAATAGATGGCCACAGAAATTTTCCCTCAGAAATGACATTTATTTTGAAGTATTTTGATAAGATCAAGGAGGGAAAAAAAGAAAGACAGAAAGTAGACTGTTTGGAGACTGTGGTACTGTCTAGGGGCTCTCTGTTCTCCCATGCAGCATTAATGGCATACTGAGGAGATTCTAGGCAGTATTTGAATTTTATAGTCACCGAATCCCTGATGCCTGAGGAAGTCTTTGGTCAGATTTCTATTTTAGAATCTCCAATTTTGTGAGAAGAATGATTTGTGGCTGAGAGAGAGGAGAATACAAGAGAAACAGGGAGGTGAGTGAATAGTAGTTCTTAAGGCCTAATTTAATCTCTTTATTCATTATTGTCTGAACAGGTTTTCTGTTTCTTCATGATTCAGTCCTAATAGGTTGTATATTTCTAGGACTTTGTCCATTGTTTCTGGGTTACCAATTTGTTTGCATATATTTTTCCATAGTAGTCTCCTATGAGCCCTTGTATTTCTGTGATATCAGTTGTAATGTCTCTTCTTGTATTTACACCTCTTATTTGAGTTTCTCTATCATCATATAAAAAGTGTGAAAACTCCTGATATTTGCTATTTTAGTCTCCTTTCAATATGTAGTGAGGTATGTAATCTAGGTTTCACTGGTCAAGCATACCCACCATAGACTGAAATTATTATCTAATGGTGTGATAAATCAAGGATTACAGTGGGGCCACAACAGCTGTATTCAGTTCCTGTAACTGCAGGAATAGCTGTTTGAGTGACAGCATAAGTGTCCTATGTTTGTGGATTCAGTGATCCAATCTGCATGGTCTGTTTCAGTAGAAAAGAGAAGGAAAATAATTTAAACCCAAGAGAACACCTGAGTGTAGCATACAGTGGCAACACATAACCCATTCTCCTTAGACCTTTTATGTGCTCCAGGTGCTTTCCAAGAGATAATGTGCACATCCCTGATGTTGAAGGTCCTGTTATCTTAGATTTTAGGTAGGCTAACTTCCTACATAGTGTTGGCAGCAGGCTGGACATGTCAAGGGAGCAGCACTCAACCAATGATGCTTATCCCAAGAGGAGAGTAAATAAAATGGGAATGTGCATTTCTTCTCTTTCCAAGAGTTTTCCCAAAAGATTAAGACTGAAAAGCATTTTATTATAGCTGGCCTAATATCACATTAATTATGATAGTTTTTCTTTCACTTATCGTATCCTCTCCCTCTTTAATAATTGCATTTTACAACTGAAGAATTTCACTTGAATTCCGGACTGAGTCTGTTTCTTGGTTAATGCAAATTGAGACACTGGGTTTATACTTGTGAGGCTAAATCAAATGTCATACCGAAGGAAAACACAGCCACTTTACACTTTACAGGCAGCACAAAGACTCAGCTCCCTTTAGAATGAAGATATGGGTTACCTCACAGGGCAGAAACTATTAAAAGTTAAGTTGCTGGCTGAAGTTACAGGACACCTGGTATGATTAGTGAAGTAGAGAAGTTGTCAAAACCAACAGTGATTTATTGACAAATTAAACAATGAGTACTCTAGCATCTGCTCTTATTCCCTTCCTTGCTCTGGCATATGCATATGTAAACTGTGTGAATAATTTCCTCCTTTTATACATTTCTTTTTTTCCTGTTATTGATAAAGGGTGTTTGTTATTAGCAATATCAAAACACAAATTTTGACAGAATAAGATTTTAATTCACATGACTGAATGATTATGCTCCTAAATTTGTATGCCATAATTCATGATAATTTGGTTTAGGTTGTTTGATGGGAAGGTTATATGTATTTGATTGTATAAAGCATAATTATATTATGTTGGGGAAATGATTAAATTTTTTGGTGTTTATTGATGACTCTACTGATATTGGACCGCCAAAGGTGGTGCTGTTGAAGATTTTTTAAAATTATTTTTTGCTCCTCCGTAAATTGCCACATATATGTTTGAAATATTTTCTGCTATGAAAAAGTCCTTGCCTCAAAAGAGGAGGATTTGAAAATTTCAGATTTTGCTTTCCAAGTCTCTCTTACAGGTAGTATGTTTGCTTGCTGGGGAACTAGATCTATCTGTCCCATGCACCTATTTCAGACACTGAGGCAGAACTAAATAAAATAAACAGCAATGGCCAGGTGGAATTTTTGGTGGGGGTCATGGAATCAGTAGGATCCATATCCAGTTTACAGGATTAACAGTGGCAACAGTTCATATGGGGACATCTTGGGTCAAGAGCATGATGAGGTCAGCATAGTCTACAGTGTCTGTGCTCAGGAGCAGTGGCAGTGAGATTTTCACTAGCCAGTCCTATTCTTGACTAAGATCACTCTTTTTGATTACCGGGTGTTTAAACCAACTTCTCTAGTTTTCTGGGAGATCCTGTGAGCTGTCCAATAAACCCTTAAGTAACATCAACTCCCTTATATTTAGCAGACAGAATTATGTCTCACTTAACAAAGAATTGTCACTAGTAGGACAGTTTTTCATTATCATGAGCTTAATCTGATAATTCCCCCAAAGATAGTTATATTTTAAAAGAAAGTAACTCAAAATATGATTAAATGTAATAATATATCCTGATTTCTAATGAGAATCTAACATTTGCTTATGTAACAGATAGAATTTGGAAATATTCTCACCAGAAAATCTTAAAGAGAGCTTCCACTACTTTATCTAATTTGAAAGTATGTGAAATTGGGCTCAGGATAACATGAGAATAAGTATTTTTACACAATTCAGATATCCTGGACCACTTTAGACTCAAGCAGTTCTTATCTAAAGGCATTTTTGTATCTTTCTGTATTTATCTCCTTTATAATGGGAAGAATAAAGAGGTTTCTATTATCACTTTTGTAAAACCACTGTTCCATAGATCTAGCACATTTACTGATATTACATATAATATAAAAATTATATTGGCTATGACTGGAGTATTTATTTTTCCTCAGCAGAGAAGGATCTCTGTATTATCATTTATATTTATATTTTGCTGTGGTTGATGAATATCATTTTTCAAAAAGAATAACTTAGAGTTTGTTTATGAGAAATGTATGTTTAAAAATCATATCCACATCTTAAAAATGTATCATGCGAAATTTACTTTCAAGCTATTTAACATGAAAGAATTAAATATTATCAAGTATACTAATTGATGATGTGTCCAGAGTTGTTTTTAAAAAGCATAAATATAACATAAACAAATATAAGCATATGCTACAAATGATGCTTATTTTCAAAGCATATCATATTATGTTATTCTGTTCTTTCAGCAAACTACCTAATGTTTGTATGGTACATCCTTCATTTCATTCCATGCATGATAATTAAAAAGAGGCTAAGTGACTTGTCCTAAGTTAAAGGAATAATGAAAGGAGTGAGAACCTAATTATTTAATTCTTCCATTGCATATTTGCATTTCTTGACCATTTTGTCATTGAGTCCAACATAATGCACTAAGTCTAAGTTTAGATGTTAGACTTCATGTTATTATTAGAAGCTTAGTGAATCTATTTGAGCTCTAAATAATAAAACCACTGGGGAGGAACGCCTGGGTGGCTCAGTTGGTTAAGCGGCTGCCTTCAGCTCAGGTCATGACCCCAGCGTCCTGGGATCGAGTCCCGCATCGGGCCTGCTTCTCCCTCTGCCTCTGCCTATCACTCTGTCTGCCTGTGCTCGCGCTCTCTCTCTGTCTAACAAATAAATAAAAATAAAATCTTAAAAAAAAATAAAAAAAAACAAAACCACTGGGGATGTGTGTGTATATGCACACATATTATTAGTTTCTAAGTAAAATTTCAAACAAAATTAGAAATAATGTAGTGTTAAATCTCAAAACCAGAGAAGAAAAATGAAACAGAATTAGTAAGAAAAATAAAGAACTTCCAACTCAAGGAAAACTTGCCACAGATATGCTTAATTAATCAACAAATAGCTAATCATTGGAATAAAAAGATAAGTATAAAATAGATCATTTGTATCCCACTCATGGATATTTCATAAGTATTAGCTTGCAAAATCTATATAGCATTCTATTTTTTAAATCTGGTAGGTAAAAAATGATATGAAACAGGTACTCTTGCTGCCATATACTGATTTGCCATATTGCAAGGGTGCTGTTGTGTAATTAAAGGCTTCTAATATTTTTGTCACTGGTATATACTAACACTGAATGCTGGTGAGGATGTGAAGCATAAGGAACTCTCATCCATTGCTGGTGGAATGCAAAATGATATAGAAACTTTGGAAGACAGTGGCAGTTTCTTACAAAATTAAATATATCCTTAACATACAATCCAGCAGTTGTCCTGAGTTGAAAATTTATGTACTCAAAAATTTGCACACAAATATTCATATCGATTTTATTCATAATTTCCAAAATTTGGAACCAGCCAAGTTGTCCTTCAATAAGTAAATGGATAAACAGACTATGGTATATCTATACAATGGAATATTCTTCAGTGATAAAAGAAATTAGGTCCAAAAGCACAAAAACACATGTAGGAACCTTAAATGCATGTCTTTTAGTATAAGAAGCCAGTCTGAAAAATATATATATTGTTAGATTCTAACTCTATGGGATTCTGGAAAAGGCAACACAATGGAGACAGTAAAATGATCAGTGGTTAAGGGGGTATGTCAGGGAGGTGTGAATAGGTAGAGCAAAGGGATATTTTAGGACAGTGAAACGTTTTTTTGTATAATACCATAATGGGGGATATATGTTATTAGACATTTGTTAAAACCCAGAGAATTTACAAAATAAAGAGTAAATAAATTTAATAATATGTGTCAATCAACAATGTATCAATTCAGCCATAAGAAAGGAATCAAATCTTGTTATTTGAGATAAGGATGGACTTTGAGGGCATTATGCTAAGTGAAGTAAGTCAGATGGAGAAAGGCAAATACTGTATAATCTCACTTATATGTGGAATCTAAAAACAAAACAAAATGAAAACAAAAACACAAGTTCACAGGTACAGAGAGAAGTTTGGTAGTTGTCAGAGGTGGGAGCTGGATGACTGGGTAAGAGAAATGGGTGAAGGGGATCAAAAGGTACAAGCTTTCATTTATAAAATAAATAAATCATAGGGATGTAATGTATAGCATGGTGACTATAGTTAATAACGCTAAGAGAGTAGATCCTAGAATTCTCATCACAATAATTTTTTTGTTGTTGTTGCTATGTAAAGTGATGGGTGTTAGCTATACTTACTATGTTTATTAGTTTGCAGTGTATACAAAGACCAAATCATTATGTTGCACACCTGAAACTAATATAATATTATATGCTAATTATACCTCAATTTAAAGTTTGCTTCTCCCTCTCCCTCTGCTTCTCCCTGGGTTGTGCACTCACTGTTTCACCCAGATAAATACTATCTTAAAAAATGCTAAAATTGGGGTGCCTGGGGGCTCAGTGGGTTAAATCCTATGCCTTCAGCTCAGGTCATGATCCCAGGTTCCTGGGATTGAGCCCCATGTTGGGCTCCCTGCTCAGCAGGGAGCCTGCTTCCTCCTCTCTCTACCTGCCTCTCTGCCTACTTGTGATCTTTGTCAAATAAATGAAGAGAATCTTTAAAAAATGCTAAAATTAAAAAAATGACATATCAAAATTATTTTATTAATCAACAAATGTACTACATTAAGGGAGGATATGGTAATAGGAAAAATTCTGTGTGGGAGAAAAAGGGATTTATGGGAACTCACTGTACTTTCCATTCAATTTTTCTGTAAACTTAAAAGTGCTTAAAATATAAAAGCTGTGAAATAAAAAAGTACAACAGAATATAGTACTACGGAAACATAGTTGAAATTGTAAGCTGAGTGCATTGTCAGTTTCTGACTATACATCTAATTTCTGTATAAGACTTAAAGAAAGATGTAATTAAAGACTTAAGTTAATGTGTAATTTTATCAAACTAACACTCAAACGTACTTTAAGTATCAGAAGGCACTAAAAGGCTATTAGTAGAGGAAATAAAAAGCATTTCTCCTTCCCAAATCTTGTGATTCCTGAGAACAATACACAAGAAGCAAGTACACTCTGATCACTTAGGTCTTGGTATTTAACTGTATAATGGTAAATAAACTTTTATCTTTATATTCTTTAAAGTTTAAATTATGTATTATTTGTTTTAATACCATGGAAAATAACAGTTTGTCCTTTTAACACTTTTTAGCTTTGCAAGCAAACAGATATACATATATACCTGGATACATATACACACTTCTCTTTCCCCGTTGCTTCATTAAATTGTATCTATTTTCACATGTATGAATACATAATAGTTGGCAAAATTAATTCTCAATAGTTACATTTCATTTTTTTCTTTTTATATTTTCAAGTTTTTAAATTAACATATAATGTATTATTAGCCCCAGGGGTATATGTCTGTAAATTGCCAGGTTCAAACATTTCACAGCACTCACCATATCATATACCTTCCCCAATGTTTATAACCACACCACCCTCTCCCTACACCCCTCCCCCTGGCAACCCTCAGTTTGTTTTCTGAGATTAAGTGTCTCTCATGGTTTGTCTACCTCCCAATCCCATCTTGTTTCATTTATTCTTTTCCTATCCCTCAAACCACCCCCACATTGGATCTCCACTTCCTCATATCAGGGAGATCATATGATAGTTGTCTTTCTCCAAATTGACTTATTTCGCTAAGCATAATACCCTCTAGTTCCATCCACATTGTCACGAATAGCAAGATTCCATTTCTTTTGATGGCTGCACAGTATTCCACTAAATATATATACCACCTGTTCTTTATCCATTCATCTCTTGATGGACATCTATTGTGGACATTGCTGATATAAACATTTGGGTGCATATGCCCCTTCGGATCACTACGTTTGTATCTTTAGGGTAAATACCCAGTAGTACAATTACTGGGTTGTAAGGTAGCTCTATTTTCATCTTTTTGAGGAACCTCCATGCTGTTTTCCAGGATGGTTGCACCATCTTGCACTCCCACCAACAGTATAGGAGGGTTTCGATTTCCCCACATCCTCACCTGCATCTGTCATTTCCCCACTTGTTAATTTTAGCCATTCTGACTGGTGTGAGGTGGTATCTCATTGTGGTTTTGATTTGTATTTTCCTGATGCTGAGTGATGTGGAGCACTTTTTCATGTGTCTGTTGGCCATCTGGATGTCTTCTTTGCAGAAATGTCTGTTCCTGTCCTGTGCCCATTTCTTGATTAGATTATTTGTTCTTTGGGTGTTGAGTTTGATAAGTTCTTTATAATTTTGGATACTAGCCCTTTATCTGATATGTCGTTTGCAAATACCTTCTCCCATTCTGTCAGTTGTCTTTTGGTTTTGTTAACTGTTTCCTTTGCTGTGCAAAAGCTTTTGATCTTGATGAAGTCCCAATAGTTCATTTTTGCCCTTGCTTCCCTTGCCTTTGGCATTGTTCCTAGGAAGAAGTTGCTGAGGCTAAGGTCTAAGAGGTTGCTGCCTGTGCTCTCCTCAAGGATTTTGATGGATTCCTCTCTCACATTGAGGTCCTTCATCCATTTTGAGTCTGTTTTCATGTGTGGTGGAAGGAAGTGGTCCAGATTCGTTTTTCTGCATGTGGCTGTTCAATTTTCCCAACACCATTTGTTGAAGAGGCTTTTTTCCATTGGACATTCTTTCCTGCTTTGTTGAAGATTAGTTGACCATAGAGTTGAGGGTCTATTTCTGGGCTCTCTATTCTGTTCCAGTGATCTATGTGTCTATTTTTGTGCCAGTACCATACTGTCTTGATGATGACAGCTTTGTAATAGAGCTTGAAGTCTGGAATTGTGATGCCACCAGCTTTGGCTTTCTTTTTCGAAATTCCTTTGGCTATTCGAGGTCTTTTCTGGTTCCATATAAATTTTAGGATTATTTGTTCCATTTCTTTGAAAAAATTGGATGGGATTTTTATAGGCATTGCATTAAATGTGTAGTTAGCTTTAGGTAGCATAGACATTTTCACAATATTTGTTCTACCAATCCATGAGCATGGAACATTTTTCCATTTCTTTGTGTCCTCCTCAATTTCTTTCATGAGTATTTTATAGTTTTCTGAGTATAGATTCTTTGCCTCTTTGGTTAGGTTTATTCATAGGTATCTTACAGTTTTGGGTGTAATTGTAAATGGGATTGACTGCTTAACTTCTCTTTCTTCTGTCTTATTGTTGGTGTAAAGAAGTGCAACTGATTTCTGTGCATTGATTTTATATCCTGACACTTTACTGAATTCCTGTACAAGTTCTAGCAGTTTTGGAGTGGAGCCTTTTGGGTTTTCCACATGTAGTATCATATCATCTGCAAAGAGTGATAGTTTGATTTCTTCCGTGCCGTTTTTGGATGCTTTTAGTTTCTTTTTGTTGTCTGATTGCTGAGGCTAGAACTTCTAGTACTATATTGAATAGAAGTGGTGATAATGGACATCCCTGCCATGTTCCTGACCTTAACGGAAAAGCTCTCGGTTTTTCTCCATTGAGAATGATACTTGCTGTGGGTTTTTCATAGATAACTTTGATGATATTGAGGTATGTGCCCTCTATTCCTACACTTTGAAGAGTTTTAATTAGGAAGGGATGCTGTACTTTGTCAGATGCTTTTTCAGCATCTATTGAGAATATCATATGGTTCTTGTTCTTTCTTTTATTAATGTATTTTATCACATTGGTTGACTTGCGGATGTTGAACCAACCTTGCAGCCCTGGAATAAATCCCACTTGGTCGTGGTGAATAATCCTTTCAATGTACTGTTGGATCCTATTAGCTAGTATTTTGGTGAGAATTTTCACATCTGTGTTCATCAAGGATATTTGTCTGTAATTCTCTTTTTTGATGGGATCCTTGTCTGGTTTTGGGATCAAGGTGATGCTGGCCTCATAAAATGAGTTTGGAAGTTTTCTTTCCATTTCTGTTTTTTGGAACAGTTTCAGCAGAATAGAAATTAATTCTTCTTTAAAAGTTTGGTAGAATTCCCCTGGGAAGCCATCTGGCCTTGGGTTCCTGTTTGTCAGGAGATTTTTGATGACTGCTTCAATCTCCTTACTGGTTATGGGTCTGTTCAGGTTTTCTATTTCTTCCTGATTCAGTTGTGGTAGTTTATATGTCTCTAGGAATGCATCCATTTCTTCCAGATTGTGAAATTTGCTGGCGTTTAGTTGCTCATAATATGTTTTTATAATTATTTGTATTTCTTTGGTGTTGGCTGTGATCTCTCCTCTTTCATTCATGATTTTATTTACTTGGGTCCTTTCTCTTTTCTTTTTGATAAGTCTGGCCAGGGGTTTATCAATCTTATTAATTCTTTCAAAGAACCAGCTCCTAGTTTCGTTGATTTGTTCTATTGTCTTTTGTTTGTTTGTTTGTTTCTATTTCATTGATTTCTGCTCTGCTCTTTATGATTTCTCTTCTCCTCCTGGGTTTAGGCTTTCTTTGTTGTTCTTTCTCAAACTCCTTTAGGTGTAGGGTTAGGTTGTGTATTTGAGACCTTTCTTATTTCTTGAGAAAGGCTTGTATCACTATTTATTTTCCTCTTAGGACTGCCTTTGCTGTTTCTCACAGATTTTGAATCGTTGTTTTCATTATTATAATAATATTTCATATTATTTCATTATAATTATGATTTTTTTTCAATTCTTCTTTAATTTCCTGGTTGAACTGTTCTTTACAAGGATGCTCTTTAGTCTCCAAATATTTGGGTTCTTTCCAAATTTCCTCTTGTGATTGACTTCTAGCTTCAGAGCATTGTGTTCTGAAAATATGCAGGGGATGATTCCAATCTTTTGATACCAGTTGAGACCTGATTTATGACTCAGGATGTGATTTATTCTGGAGACTGTTCCATGTGCATGAGAGAAGAATTTGTATTCTCTTGCTTTGGGATGGAATGTTCTGAATATGTCTGTGAAGTCCATCTGGTCCAACATATCAGTTAAGGTCTTTATTTCCTTGTTGATCTTTTGCTTGGATGATCTGTCCATTTCAATGAGGGGAGTGTTAAAATCCCCTACTATTATTGTATTATTGTTGATGTGTTTCTTTGATTTTGTTATTAATTGGTTTATATAGTTGGCTGCTCCCATGTTAGGGGCCTAGATATTTAAAATTGTTAGATCTTCTTGTTGGACAGGCCCTTTGAGTATGATATAGTGTCCTTCCTCATCTCTTCTTATAGTCTGTGGCTTGAAATCTCATTGATCTGATATAAGGATTGCCACCCCAGCTTTCTTTTGATGTCCATTAGCATGGTAAATTGTTTTCCACCCCCTCACTTTTAAACTGGAGGGGTCTTTGGATCTAAAATGAGTTTATTGTAGGCAGCATATTGATGGGTTTTCTCTTCTTATCCATTTTGAAACCCTGTGTCTTTTGATTGGGGCATTTAGCCCATTTACGTTCAGGGTAACTATTGAGAGATATGAATTTAGTGTCATTGTATTTCCTTTTAGGTGACTGTTACTGTATATTGTCTCTGTTCCTTTCTGATTTACTTTTAGGGTCTCTCTTTGCTTAGAGAACTCCTTTCAGTATTTCCTGTAGAGCTGGTTTGGTGTTTGTAATTCTTCAGTTTTTGTTTGTCCTGGAAGCTTTTTATCTATCCTTCTATTTTCAGTGAAAGCCTAGCTGGATATAGTATTCTTGGATGCATGTGTTTCTCATTTAGTGCTCTGAATATATCATGCCAGTTCTTTCTGGCCTGCCAGGTCTCTGTGGATAAGTCTGCCTCCAGTCTAATATTTTTACCATTGTATGTTCCAGACTTCTTGTCTAGGGCTGCTTTCAGGATTTTCTCTTTGTTGCTAAGACTTGTAAATTTTACTATTAGATGATGGGGTGTGGGCCTATTCTTATTGATTTTGAGGGGGATTCTCTGCACCTCCTGGATTTTGATGCTTGTTCCCTTTGCCATATTAGGGAAATCCTCTACAATAATTCTCTCCAATATACTTTCTGCTCCCCTTTCTCTTTCTCCTTCTTCTGGAATCCCAATTATTCTAATGTTGTTTCATCTTATGGTATCACTTATCTCTCGAATTCTCCCCTTGTGGTCCAGTAGTTGTTTGTCTCTCTTTTGCTCAGCTTCTTTATTCTCTCTCATATGGTCTTCTGTATCACCAATTCTCTCTTCTGCCTCATTTATCCTAGCAGTAAGAACCTCTATTTTTGATTGCACCTCAGTAATAGCTTTTTTTGATTTCTACTTGGTTAGATTTTAGTTCCTTTAATTCTCCAGAAAGAGCTTTTATTTCACCAGACAGGGTTTCTTTGATATCTTCCATGCCTTTTTTGAGCCCAGCTAGCACCCTGAGAATCATCACTCTGAACTCCAGATCTGACATATTAGCAATGTCTCTATTTTTTTTGTGTGTGGTGAATTTTTCTGCCTTGTCATTTTATCTAGATAAGAATATATGAAGGAGTGAATAAAATACTAAAAGGGTGGCAAAGACCCCAGGAAAATGTGCTTTAACGAAATCAGAAGAGGCCCCAAGTTGTAGGGAGAAGAAGGGGGATAAAAAGAAGTTCAGAAAAAAAAAAATTTTAAAAAGAAAAAATATAAAATATAAAAAAGAAAATATATATATATTAGATGGGTGACTAAAACAGGGTCACCCACTTAATTTTGGGAACATTTTGGTCCTTTAGAAGAAACTATCTCCCATAACTTTAAGGAATGAATAACATATATATGGGTAAACATGATGCAGGGATGGAATATGACTGTAAAGATGAAAATGTCTTTTTACATTTCTAAAAAAGGAGTTGATAAGTTGGTCGAGAGAATAAAGAAAAAGAAAGTGGAGAGAATTTGTTCAGGCTGGAGACTAGAATAAAGTCCTTTGCTAGATTTAGGGTATATTTTGATCTATTAGAAGAAGTTGTATACCAACTTTTTTTAGAACAAAAAACTCTATGTGTATACAAAAAATAAAATTAGATACAATGAAGGATAAAATATGACTATAAAAATTATGGTTCAAAAAAGATTTTTGTTTATGAAAGGTATTCTTAAGATAAACCAGTTAAAAAACATTAAAAGAGGCAAGAGTAAATGTTAAAAAAATTTTTAGCATAAGAAAAAATTAAAATTAAAAAAAAATTACTTAAGTTTGCAAGACTAAAGAATCATGGGGAGAAAGCCATGAATTCCATGCTTTGCTTCCTCCTCCTCTGGAATTCCGCTGTTCTCCTTGGTAAGTGAACAACTTCTTGGTTGGATTTCTTGCTGATCTTCTGGGGGAGGCACCTGTTGTAGTAATTCTCAAGTGTCTTTGCCCAAGGCAGAATTGTACCACCCTTACCAGGGGCCAGGCTAAGTAATTTATTCGGGTTTGCTTTCAGGAGCTTTTGTTCCCTGAATGCTTTCTGTAGAGTTCCGGAGGATAGGAATGAAAATGCTGGCCTCCCAGTCTCCGGCCCAGAGGAGCCGAGAGCTCGGGGCCCCACTCCTCAGTCGGCCCTCGGAGAAAAGTACTCAGTCACCCCCATCTCCCTGGCTTCTGGCTGTGCTCTGAGCTCACCCAGCCTGTGATCAAGTGTCTCTGTCTCTGGCACACAGTCCCAGCTGGAGTCTCAAACCCTGCAGATCCCTGCACTCTTCCGGGGGCCTCCCCGGATCTGTGGGGTCCCTGCTCACAGAGCAATGGTCTGTGCCAAGGATCACCATTTAAGGTAACCCCCAAGTTGAGAGCTCACTCCTTGGCTCCATCTGTGTAGCTGGCTTCCCCGCTCTGTGAGCTCTGCGACACTCAGATACCCTTGATCCTTCTGTGACCCGGTGGGACCTGAGACCACGCTGTCTATGCATGGGCTTCACCCCAGCTTAGCCTCTGGAGCGATGTCCCTCAGTTGAGCAGACTTTTTTTTTAAAAGATTTTATTTATTTACTTGATAGACAGAAATCACAAGTAGGCAGAGAGAGAGAGAGAGAGGAGGAAGCAGGCTGTCCACAGAGCAGAGAGCCCGATACGGGGCTCAATCCCACGACCCTGGGATCATAACCCAAGCCAAAGGCAGCAGCTTTAACCCACTGAGCCACCCAGGTGCCCCCAGACTTTTAAAAGTTCTGATTTTGTGCTCCATTGCTTGCTGGGTACCAGCCCCTCCTCCCGCGGTCTATCTCCTGTCACTTTGGATTCACTTCTCCACCAGTCCTACCTTTCAGAAAGTGGTCAATTTTCTGTTTCTAGAATTGCTGCTCTTCTTCTCTTCGATCTCCTGTTCAATTTGTAGGTGTTCAGAATGGTTTGATTAGCTATCTAGCTGATCTCCTGCTACCTGATGTGATTTCAGCCTGCTCTTCTCCTCCATCTTAACTCCTCCCCTCAGAAATTCTCTTTTTTCTTTTTCTAAGTGAAGTTTTATTTCCAAACTTTCTAATGTATTTTTTTCATTTGCTTAACTTACTAGGTAACTGAGATTGTTTTCTTCTAAAGCCTCTAAAATATTGTCAGTGCATGTAAATATGCTTAAATATAAAATCATCTAGAAGTTTCATTTCTTGGATTTATATTTATAAATAAGGTAACTTAGATTTAGCAAATAAAGATAAAGATAGTTAAATTTATATTTCAAATAACTTTTTTGTGTAAATATGTGTATGCATTAGTTGGGGCATTGTATACTAAAAACGTAGTTTATCTGAAATTGAATTCTCCCTGAAATCCTTGTGTTATTTATCAACCTTATCCCTGAGTGTTTTTGTTTACCTGTCTTGTTATGAACTTTTTATTACTGGTACTGTTCACTTAAGTATGTCTTCCAATTTTGTTTAATGTCGTCCTCATCATTGTCATCATTGTCTTCTTCTTCTTTTAAGATTTATTTATTTATTTGAGAGAGAAAGAGAGCAAGAGGGGCAAAAGGGAGAGAGAGTCTTAAGCAGGCTCCAAACAAGCCAACTCCAGACTGAATAGGGAGCCTGATGCTGAGCTCACTCCCAGGACCTGAGATCATGACTTGAGCTGAAACCAAGAGTATACCACTTAAATGACTGTGCCACCCAGGTAACCTTTAACCATCTTTTTGATAATTATCTTTATCTCTCACTTGTGATAAACTCTCTAACTTCTGTATTCAGTGTTTTCATTTTTTTATGGTTTATCACATTAATGTCATTGAAAACATCCTCTGGTAGTTTCATGACATGGTAAATGAGAGGTATTTTTTTGAGAGTGTGCATATTCAGTCTGCACTTTAGTAATAATCTGGCTGATACAGAGTTCTAACTATATATGTACACACACATACACACATCCTATAGAACTTTAATGTTCTCAGTTTTGAATATCTTCCAGTTTTTCTATTAAAAATTTAACATTCTGATAATAATTTATTCCTCTTTTCTCCACTTTTTTCTTTTAAATATTTTACAAATATCTCTTTATCCCTAATAATCAGAAATTTTGTGTCAATGTTCCTTGAAGGGAATATGCTTTATTCATTGTCTGATAGTCTGAAAACTAAAGAGAAATAAAATCCATGTTTGTAAATGAACAGAAGCATGAGAGAGATTGTATAGTGTAAAATCTGATGATATGAGATTGAAAATTGGGAATTTATGGAAAAAGAATGGAATTTATTTTAAAATCTAGAACAAAGGAGCAGAAAATATATGTACCACAATTCTGGGCCCATTGTGTAAGGGATAGGAGAAAAAGAAAAAACAGAAAAAAAAATTACTCCTACATAATAAAAATTTAGAGGTAGCATTGTCCTTGGGGGAGACTCAGTAATGTTCAGGAAGAGCTTAATGATTTAGGAATTTCTTTGATAATGAATGTTGAGTTCTAGATTGTATACTGGAGGAATTTTCAATGTTAAGGAGTGTAAAATATGAAGAAATAAAACCTATACAAAGAAGTATTAAAAGGCAATCCTGAAGAGTAATTGCAAATAGGAGATGTGCGGAGACCTGGAATTCTGGGACTTTTATGGGTGATTTACATAAACAAGGCTAATTAGTATAATGATATTATTCATGATGTCCTTACCAATTTTTATAATGACACTTCTGCTGTTGCTGTTTTCTTTTTCAGTCTATATTTTTTGCCTGTGTCAACAAAAATATACTCATTATAATAAAAAAATAACTTTACTAAATTATTATCTCTAATATATAAAAATATATAACTTTTTCTTCTGCATTTCCCCTAGAAGATAAAAGTTGTATAAGGCACTACTTTAAGGAGACATTGAATTTTAAAAAGTGATTAAAATAATCGCATCCTATTTTCACCAGATTTAGGATTGTGTAAGGGAGAACTTTAGAGAAAGTACAAAACTTGTCAGTAATGAATAATGTGTCTTGTTTTGTATCGTAGACTGCATCAACTTACTAGAGTCAAAAATAAAAGAAATAAAGCTTCCTAGCTCAAGGATATGTTAATATAGAAAGGCTATGTCTCTAAATATGTATTGAAGATACTTTACTGTATGCCTTTCCTAAGTAATAGACTCATAATTCAAAATATTAGTGGCATGGATATCCTAGGTTTCTTCTTTTGTATTGCAATAAAAGATCATATGCTTGACCTTTCTGGGAAAGTGTATCTGGATCTACATTCCTAAGTGTGGTGCTAGAGTAATGGAAAGGGCCATTTTAATATGAGGAACACAGTTTTCTCCTGTAGTTCATCTATCAAAACAAAGTATACTCTCATAATCCCTAAGTGTCTAAATTACTCTACAGATAAAGGATTTTGGTAGCTGTTTTTTGGCACCATTTTTCATTGATGAAAGACAGACTATAGATACAGAAGTCATGATTTCTCTTTACTCTGGGGCAAGACTTCTTTAGTGCCCATTATTAAAGCTTATGTTTGTCTGCTAAAGGATTGCTAAAAAAAAATAGAATTAGATATATGGATATAAGCTAAATTAAAGATCAAACATGTCAGCTTGTGATTGGAGACTGCCTAGATATATGGTTTTATCCAGATCAATTTTTAGTACAGAGAGATTGTTTATTTCTACTTCATTATCCCCAAAGTAAAATCCCCAACATCACCAGAGGAGACATATTCTAGCAGTACCAATACATTTCTCTGTATTGCATAAATATTCCCTGAGATTTCTTTCTTATATAAGTCATTCCTTGTTCTGTATCACTGGTATCTCCTTTGTTGATTACTTCCTGAGGTCTTATATCTGACTTCTTCATATTTCCCGCAAATAGAGGCACACGATCCTTTTTTAAGTTCCTAGATATTAACCTTTAGTGTTCAACAAAACAACACAAAGGATACTCATTCTGCTCTTCCCTCTTCCAGGGTCTATCACCATGTTGCAGAAACAAACTAGCCTAATGTCTACTGTGGGTGTACTTATAACCAACACAGTCCAGGTTCCATTGCATCTAGGATGTGCAGTTCGAAATGAATGTATTTTAACTAGTTCTTTTAGGTTTCTCCAAGAACAAATAAGTAGGAATTTCCCCTATATATGTATGCTTAAACTCTTCACAAAAATGTACCATACCAAAGAGAATGCCATAAGCAGAAATTCTAATTTCTACTCTAAAATTAACAGCTTGATAGTTTTAAAATTTAGTATCCAGAATTTTATGGGAATCCACTTACTCATAAAATTTTGCAAAGAAACAAGGACAGGTTGTGTTAGAAAACTCTGTGGAGATGATATTTAAAACTTGATGTCCAATATATAATTTCCCATTACTTACAAGGATTTAAGTATAAATAATACCATTTATTTCTGTGGTAACTGGTCCTTTCTGAGCAGAGTCTACTGATTTGAACTTTTGGGGTTCTTCCCTTGTTTCTTTGAGCTGTGATTTGGGAAACAGATTTTCTATTCTATTTTACCTCTCCTATGTCCTATATTGAAAATGTTTGCCTTCTTTTTTGTACTTACCTCATATGAATTTTTATTTTAGCCTTTTTAAATGCAGGAAGCATTTTAATTCAAATATGGAAGGATTTTTTTTCCCTACAATGTTACTGGGTTTGGATCAGCACAAGCAATCAATTTAACATATTTAATAATTCCTAACATGGTGCATAACTACTGTCTTGTGCTTCGGGATTAAACAGCCAAGGATATTATTAGAGAAAAAGCCTGAAATGTCTTCTGAGAGAAAATGGGCAGGAGGCTGATAAGGCTGAGTGATCCACTATGCTACCGTGCAAATTTGGCATGCGTCAACACTAGGCTGCACTCCTATTGGGAATGCAACAGGAATGCATGGAACATTCATTGGAGAGAGTATAGAAATGCATGTAAAAGAGTCTGAGACTATTTTTCAGTCTTAGAAATGTGGAGCACAGTGACTGGAGAGTTCTGGAGCCAAGTCTGGCAATCAGTTGAATTTTGTCTTCCAGGAATAGGCCAGCCCTAGTACCCTTGCCACTCTCAGTTATTAGCTGGGAGCAGTTAGTGAGAAATTTGGCTTCAATGCATATGTGGTTGATGAACTTCATTGCACAGTGGCTAGGGCTCTTGTCCATTTATGCTTCCATTCCCATGGCTACCAGAGTCTACCTCATGTAGATTAGCTTCTCTACATGGATTAGGGTAGTTCTATGTTTTTCTGGAGTCTGGTTTTTTGTTTGTTTGTTTCTTTGTTTTGTTTTGTTTGTTTGTTTAATAAGGAAAAACTTAGAAAAGTGTACTGTTATAAATTTTAGCCTCCACTGATGCAACTGATCTTGAAGTAACAACTGATACCCTCTCCCAACACCACTGTCCATTCTAAATCCCTCCCAATCTCAGTTATTTCTTCAGAGTTCATGCTTGTTTACTTAATAGTATGACCCAAAACTTCATTCCAGATGGGCTTGATCCCTTGATAATCATACCCTTCTTCTCAGCCCAGTGTTGCCATATGTGTGTATTCACAGTTAAAAATGGGTCATAGAAATACCAATGGAGCAGAGGTTATCCAAGTGGATCAACAGGGTTCTATACATCTTCCCTATTCCACTGTCTAAGAACAGTGTTTCTTTCTACTCATCAAGGTCAATCATGTCTGATGTTATAGTGACCTCTTTGCTTGACTACTTATCCCTAGGCATATGGGTTCTGAAGTGACCTGTTGGTGGCCATAACTTAGAGTTAAATTTTGCCTTTGTTGTGTCACCTACCCAGTGCTATTCTATGTGGGATTCCAAGCCTGTGGATTGAGTATTCTGTTAGCATCTATGTGGGTGTGCAGGCTTTAACTATGTGTGTATCAAAAACAAATGAAGGAGTACCTGGGTGGCTTAGTTGGTTAAGTGTCTGCCTTCAGTTCAGGTCATGATCCCTGAGTCCTGGGATCAAGCCCTGTGTGGGACTCCCTGCTCAATGGGAAGTCTGCTGCTCTCTCTCCCTCTGCCCTTCTACCTGCTTGTGGTCTCTCTCTTGCTCATTCTTTATCTCAAAGAAATAAATAAATAAAATCTTTAAAAACAGCTAAAACAAAACAAAACAAACAAATGAACATCTAGAGTAAGTATCTATCACTCTGAGGAAAAAAAAATAACCTGGTCCTTCTCAGACCCTGCTTTGGAATTCCCCTAGAGGTAAAGACAAATGGAATTAAATGTGATTAAATGTGCACGAATTTTTTAAGGAAAAGAACCATGAGAAAAATATGAGCTGAGATCTGGGAGTTGGGATAATCAGGGAGAACCATTGAATTGCAATGTAAGTCTGACCCCAGTGAAAGAGACAGGGAAAGAAGGTTGGTAGAAGCCTTATAGGCAGTAGCAATCTAAGTAAAATTTTCAAGGCTGTGGAGTTCTCAAGTCAAAGATGACTGTCAGAAGAGTCCTGTGTTTTCCAGGAATGAGTCTGGCTTTTTATATCATCCTCTGTCAACTTAGTCACTGGTTGGGAGGAGATTGTAGAAAACCTGACCTTGGAGCACACATGGAAATAGATTTCAGAGCATAACACCTAGGCTTCTGGTCAATTATACTCTCATAGTTGGAAGTTCAGACAGTATATTCTCATCACTGATGCACGTCCCCTCTTATTCATTATTTTGATAGTTAATGACAGTTGATCAATATTTACTGAATAGCTAAATAATAAAATTGATTTAATTGAAATTACTACAAAAGTCATTTAAACTTATCTCTTTAGAATTTCCTTTAAAGTCCAGTTATGAAATCCAAAAGAAATCACATCTTATTGTATAATGACTTACTTTATTTAAAAATATTTAAAATATTTATTTATTTAAAAATATTATTCAGTCCCTATACAACTTTTATTGCCAGGGCAATTTTAAAACATTGTTGTCATTTCAAAATAATTCATTCATCTGCAAAAAAGGTAAATCAGTACTACTCTTTTAATGAAATTTTTCTTGTTTTGAAAAAATTTTTCATAAAAAATGTTACTATGTAATGGGTTTGTTATTTTTACATAAATATTTAAAATTATAAAAATAATTTATTCACAAAGTATGATACATTCTCATTATTGATAGTCAAAATCAGTTGGGTAACCTATGTGTTAGTGTAGAAATATAAATGCTACGCATAAATGAACACTGCTATAGTGGCAGGAAATCAGCACAAGGAGTAAGATATGATGTTCACATAATTCTATATATATATATATATATAAATTTAATATAACCGATATTTTAGTATTTAATATTTTATTTTACTTATTTATTTTTTTTAAAAGATTTTATTTATTTAATTGACAGAGATCACATAGTAGGCAGAGAGGCAGGCAGAGAGAGGGGGGAAGCAGGCTCCCTGCTGAGCAGAGAGCCCGATGCAGGGCTTGATCCCAGGACCCTGGGATCATGAGCTGAGCCCAAGATAGCAGCTTAACCCACTGAGCCACCCAGACACCCCAGTATTTAATATTTTAAATGAAGCCAGAATGTATTTTGTGAACCAACATGTTAAACTTATCATGGCAACTGTCATAAACTATTAGCCACTATTTTATACAAAAGACCTTCAAATGGTATTATAAAAAGTTACTAGGGAAAAAAAGTTATTAGGGACATTTCTTGAATAAAAAAGATTGAAGTGCATTTTAGATATCCTGATTACTCTCCTCTCTGTAACTTGTGAATGGTTTTGAGAGACCATGCATACTACATGTATCACTCTACTTTCACATATTATGGTTGACTTATTTCAGGTTATATTTTCTTAATATCAAACAAATGCCTGTTGAGGAGTGTCTGGGTGGTGCAGTTGGTTAAGCATCCAATTCTTGGTTTCAGCTCTGGTCATGATCTCAGAGACCTGGGATGGAGTCCCAGGTCAGACTTGAGATTCTCTCTCCTTCTCCCTATGCCACTGCCACTCATATGTGTGTGTGTGCTCTCTCTCTCTCTCTAAAATAAATTTATCTTAAAAAAAAAAAAAACTCAAACACCTGTTTAATAATAAAACCTTGCTTATGATTGCTTGTGTCTTTGAGTAGAAAGAGATGATTTTACTGGTTGTATAAATATATCAATATAAAAATATGCACTTAAAAATGTAGCATATATAAATGTGCATGATATAATATTTTATTTATATCTTGGGAAATTTCTAGGAGAAACTTAAATGCATAATCATGCACAAGAACTAATCCCTAAGATTTGCAAAGTTGTTTTGCATCATATTCAGTATGTTACACATTCCGCTCAAATTTCACTAGATGGTGCTATGTATTAAATATAATAAATTTTATGTTTAGTAAGGGATAGTTCATTTTAATGAACTATCTTTTTTATTATCATTTTATTATATTTATGACTATTAAACAGGAAACTGGCATTAGATGACTCTGTTTTTAACAGCATTTATGGACCTCATTTACAGAGAGACATAATTGGAACAAGTGATGAGAAAGCAATATGAAAAAGTGCAAAAGTCTTCCCCCTAACATGACTTGTCAAGTCTGTTTAATGGTGTGTGAAAGCTTATCCAATTTGTCATGGTTCACACTAACCTTCTGTGTTATCGTATCTCTTTTTTGATGGATAATTGAGTTTAATTTATAAATTTCATATAAATCTTCTTTTCTAGAATGCGTAGTAATTATTGATATACACTAATTGACCAGAGTGGATCTGATGAGCCATAAAAAAATGCAGGCACTTCCTTTGAAATTACATATCACAGGTGTTATCAGGTAGAGCTTATTGAGCTCTCTGCCAGAGAGGTCAAATGAAATCCTTTGAAAATGACAGAAGCATAATCATTACCTTCTAAAAATATGTATGTCTATTTTAGGCCTATGTCAGTAAACCATTCTTTTCTGATAAATCTAAATTAGAAAACTAGGATTCTGGCTAATCTGACATTTCATAGCAAAAATTATAATTATTTTGTTCAGTATTTGAACACCATTATTAAGTGAGATGAAATATTTCATAAAATATCAAGGCAAATGTTGATGATGGGTGTGGAAGAAAAACAGATCTCTTGGATCAAAGAGGATCCTGTATTTTTTTTTTTTTAATTCCCTTAGGACTTAGCAGTAGAAGTTATTTTAAAAATAATGTATAAAGGAAAATGGCTTTGTCCTTTATGTACTATTTTCTATGCTTCGCTGACCATAAACCTTTCCCTCTATCCCAAGAAGTGTCTGTCCTTCCTGGTCCTGCCAACCACTCTGAACTAACTTGCTATCATCTTCCTGTGTTCACACTGAGTCCACTGCACTCTGGCCCAATTTTGGACAGTTCTATCATATCAGTGTAGTACATGCTTTTCCTCATTTATACCAGTTGCTCTTTCTGCCTAGAAAAAATTTCCTTCAAAAAACTCCATAATTTTGCTATTTATTTGCTATTTATTATTTGTCATATTCTACAGGATTTAAGCTCCAAGAGAGGAGGAGCTTTTTGTGTCTGGTCCAAAGACATATTTTCTGAACCCAAGATACACAGAGAACTGAAGAGTCATTTGTGGTTGAAAGAATCAATACAGTAGCTAAAACCAAAGGAGCTTAGGCCAAATGTATGTCTTAATTTTAGCAAGTGAGTTCAAATAAGAAATGTTGAAAGTGCATTTGGGTATGTATGTAGAGTGTTGTTTTTTCCTAGCAGCTTTAGAGAATTCTTTTCTCTTTGGAACCAAGATATTGAACTACCCTTTCATACTCAGCTGGATTTCAATAGTAGTCTTACTTTAATATCCTTTTCTCTAGAGGGATGTGTGTGTGTGTGTGTGTGTGTGTGTGTATGTGAGAGAGAGAAAGAAAGAGAGAGATTACAAGTTTTCATTTCATATTTTTAAAATAAGAAATAGTTTCATAATCTTTCATGGTTTATTTTGTTTATTTTAAGTGTGTTTTATTCCTTATTATGACATTTTCAAAGCATGTCTAGCTTAAACCATGGTATCTATTGAAAGGGATAATTTTTTGATCTAGATTATGTTATTTTAGCAACAGTACTATTGATGAAAAAAAAGTATAAATAAACAAAGGGTTGGGACGCCTGGGTGGCTCAGTTGGTTAAGCAGCTGCCTTCAGCTCAGGTCCTAATCCCAGTGTCCTGGGATCAAGTCCCATATCGGGCTCCTTGCTCGGCAGGGAGCCTGCTTCTGCCTCTGCCTCTGCCTGCCACTCTGTCTGCCTGTGCTCGCTCTCTCTCCCTCTCTCTCTGACAAATAAATAAACAAAATCTTTAAAAACAAAACAAAACAAAACAAAAAAACAAAGGGTTATGAGAATGCCAGTATCAGAATGGGAAATATCAAATGTCTTGGGTCTACTGATTTAGATGTGATTATAATTATGAATATAAATGCACTCTAATTCACTTCTAACCTGATTAGAGATGAATAAACTTTCAGAAGTTAATCAATCAAGGGAAGTGTGGAACAACTGTATGTGTAGGTCATTACCTTTAGCAGGCTTTGGATATAAAGTGTGGTTGCACTTTTTTTATTTTTTCCTAAAATCAAATTGTTAATGCATGAGCTCTTGTCACTCCACTTATCAGTAGTTAGTTCTACTTGAAGTGTCTGCTACATGTTCTTTTGCAAATGACATTGATAAAATTGACCTCTGATTAGACTAGTTATATATCCCATGAGATATATATGTAACTTGCCAAATGATATTCTGACATTGGGAAGGTTCTCATACCTCTCAATGTTTGCCAGTGAGAGCCGATTTGAAATAACCCTTTGGAATTGTTAAGTAATTACATTTTCTGCCTTGCATGTTCACTTCTAAAATTCATTCTGTAGGTTTCTAAAGATGGCAGAAGAGTAGGGGACCTCATTTTATCTTGTCCCTTAAATTTAGCTAGATATCTATCAAGTCATTCTGAATGCCTATAAATTCAACCTGAGATATAAGAAAATAATTGCTGAAATTCTACAAATAGAAAAGTGACCACTTTTTGCAAGGTAGGAGGTATGGAGAAGTGAATCTGAGAGGATATATGAGAAGATAAATGGCAGGAGAAGGGAACCTCTATAAGCCAATTACTGGAAAGTGATATAACCCCCAAGTGCATAATCAGAACTTTTAGAAGTCTGCTCCACTGAGAGACATCCTTGCCTGAGAGGTGCCCAGATGGTGATGCAGGGCAGAATCCTAGGTGGGACAGTGTGATCTCAGGATCCCCGTGGTCACAAAGAATAGGGTGCCTGAGCAGGCAGAGTTCCCAAGCACTGGAGCAGGGAAACAAGCTATGGTCAGCAAGCCTGGGAGTGGGCTCTCAGCTCCGTTTGTCATAAACTGAGAACTACTGCAAGATTGGGCAACTGCTGTCCATGTGGGGCCCTGCAAAGGGCAGAAACGAGGCCATTATCCTCCTTCAGGAGGTGGGGGAGGCTGCAAGCAGCAGGCTCCTGGCAACACTTTTCCTTCCCTCAGGAGGATCCACATGAGTTTGCACTGCAGGAGTCTGCAGAGTTTGGGACACACAAAAGTGAAGACTGCTTTTCCCTGAACATTTTACCTAAGAGAGGGGCCACAATCTTTCAGCTCCTGGGCTGAAAATAGGGGAACCACCATTTTTATTTTCATCCTCTAAAGTGGTGTATAATGCCTTCAAGGAACAAAAGTCACATAGAGCAACCCGAAGCAGCTTACACTGAGCCTGGCCCCTGGCAAGGGGTGGTACAACTCCATCCAGGAAGAGTGCCCTGAGAAAATCAGGGCAGCAAACCCTTCCCCCAAAAGACCAGCTAGAATATCAGGTAAATACAAAGTTGTTGTTGTTTTTTTAAAAAGATTTTATTTATTTACTTGACAGAGAGAGAGAGATCACAAGTAGGCAGAGAGGCAGGGAGAGAGAGAGGATGAAGCAGGCTCCCTGTTGAGCAGAGAGCCCGAAGTGGGGCTCGATCCCAGGATCTTGGGATCATGACCTGAGCTGAAGGCAGAGGCTTAACCCACTGAGCCATTCAGGCACTCCAAATACCAAGTTTTTGAGCACAAATAACTGCAAAACTCCTTACTCTGGGGGAAAAAAAAAACTATATAGAATTTGAGGTTTGTCTCATGATTCTTTTATCTTTCAGTTTAAATTTTTTTTGTTCTTTTTATTTTTTTCTCCATTTTCAGCTAGTTTCTTATTTTATAAATTCTTTGTTTAATTCATTTTAAAATTCACTTTTAAATTTGCCTTTTTTTTTTTAAAGATTTTATTTATTTATTTTGATAGAAATCACAAGTAGGCAGAGAGGCAGAGAGAGAGGAGGAAGCAGGCTGTCCGCAGAGCAGAGAGCCCGATGCGGGGCTCGATCCCACGACCCTGGGATCATGACCCGAGCCGAAGGCAGCGGCTTTAACCCACTGAGCCACCCAGGTGCCCCTTAAATTTGCCTTTTATATCATTATATCATTCATTCTGGTTTCCTTTCATATATATATTTATATATATATATTTATTTTACAATTTTGGGATTTAGTACTTTCTAACAAACAGACCAAAATATACTGAGAATCAAGTGGCTCATCCTGTTTTGTCCACCTGAGAGATTATATCCCCCCCCCCTTTCTCTTTTTCTTTTCTTTTTTGGTTTCTGACCTCTTTGGATTTCTCTGGTGTGTATTTCACTTGGGTCATGGTTGATATTTTTGATTTTGTTCTCTCATTCATCCATTCTTCTCTGGGCAAAATCACTAAAAGGAGGAATTCACAACAAAAGAAAGAACTAGAGGTTATACTCTGTGCCATAGATCTAATCACTATGGATATGAGTAAAGTGTCAGAGCTAGAATTCAGGGTAACAAATATAAAGTTACTAGCTGGGCTTGAAAAAAAGGATAAAAGAGTCTAGAGAATCTTTTAGTGCAGAAATAAAATCTAATTTGACCAAAATTTAAAATGATTTAACTGAGGGGCACTTGTGTGGCTCAGTTGGTTAAATGTCTACCTTTCAGTCAGGTCATGATCCCAGGATCCTGGAATCAAATTCCACATCAGGCTCCCTGTTTAGTGGGGACCCTGTTTCTTCATTTCCCTCTGCCACTCCTCCTGCTTGTGTTCTCTCTCTTGCTCTCTCTCAAGTAAATAAGTAAAATCTTTTTAAAAAATGCTTTAAATGTGAGTCAGTCTAAAATGGATGCCCTTACAGCTATGATAAATGAGGCAGGAGAGAGAGTCATGACATAGAAGACAAGATGATGGAAAGGAAGGAAACTGAGTAAAAGAAAAACAACTAGTGGACTATACGGGGAGACCTCGAGAAATCAGTGATACCATAAAGTAAAACAATATTAGAATTATTGGGGACCAAAAGGAAGAAGAAAGAGAGAGAAGGAGACAGAAGGTGTATTTGAGTAAATTATAGCCAAGAACTTTCCTAATCTAGGGAAGGAAACATACTTTAAAGTTCAGGAGGTAGAAAGAACCCTCTTCAAAATCAATAAAAATTGATCAGTATCCTGGCATAAATAGTGAAACTTGCAAATTTCAGAGATAAGAAGAAGTTTTTGAAAGCAGCTCAAGACAAGAACTCCTTAACCTACAGGCCTATTAGAGACATTAACTCCTTAACCTATAGGTCTTAGGAATATTAGACTAGCAGCAGACCTATCCACAGAGACCTTGTAGCCAAAAAGTGCTGGCATGATATATTAGGGATAATAAATGAGAAAAACGTGCGGCCAAGAATACTTTATCCAGCAAGGCTGTCATTCAGAATGGAAGGAAAGATAAAGAGCTAGAATAAACAGAAACTAAAAGAATTTATGATCACTAAATCAGCCCTGCAAGAAATATTAAAGGAGATTCTGTAAGCAAAGAGAGCCCAAAAGAAACAGAGACAACCTATAGAAACAGAGATGTTACAGGTAATTCAATAGCACTAAATTCATTTCCTTCTATAATTACTCTAAATGTAAATGGTTTAATGTCCTAATCAAAAGACACAGGGTTCAGGTGCCTGGGTGGCTCAGCCATTAAGCTGCCTTCAGTTCAGCCCATGATCCCAGTGTCCTGGGATCAAGCCCTGCTTTGGGCTTTCTTGCTCAGTGGGAAGCTTGCTTCTCCCTTTGCTTGTATTCCTCTCTTGTTTTATGTGTGTGTGTGTGTGTGTGTGTGTGTGTGTGTCAAATAAATAAATAAATAGATAAAATTAAAAAAAAAAAAGACTTAAGATAACAGATTGGATAAAAAAGCAAGACCCATCCATATACTGTCCCTGGATAACTCATTTTAGACCTAAAGACACCTCCAGCTTCAAAGTGGAGAACAAAGTGGGTGGAGAACAGTTCATGATGCTAATGGACCTCAAAAGAAAGCTGGGGTAGCAATCCTCTTATCAAACAAACTAGATTTTAAACCAAAGACTGTGGTAAGGGATGAAGAGGGACACTATATCATACTTGAAGTGTCTATCCAACAAGAAGATTTAACAATTATAAAATCTATGCTCCTAACTTGGGGACAGCCAATTATATAAACCGATTAATAACAAAATTAAAGCAGCACATTGACAATAATACAATATAGTAGGGCCTTCAACACCCCACTCAGAGCAATGAACAGATTATCTAAGCAGAAGATCAACAAGGAAACAAGACTTTGAATAACACACTGGATCAGATGGACTTCACATACATGTACAGAGCATTTCATTCAAAAGCAGCAGAATACACATTCTTCTTGAGTGCCAATGGAACCGTTCTCCAGAATAAATTACATACTGGGTTATAAATCAGGTCTCAGCCAGTACCAAAAGACTGGGATTATTCCATGCATATTTTCAGGCCATAGTGTGTTGAAACTTGAGCTCAATTACAAGTGGAAATTTGGAAGAAACTCAAATGCTTGTAGGCTAAAGAACATTGTACTAAAGAATGAATGGGTTAACTAGGAAATTGAAGAATTAAGAAAAATTCATGGAAACAAATGAAAATTATGCAACTGTTCAATACTTTTGGATTACAGCAAAGGTGGTCCTAAGAGGGAAGTACATTGCAACACAAGTCTTTCTCAAAAAATTATGAAAGTCTCAAATATTTTCACAGGATAACCTGGATCATTATACCTCAATGATCTGGAGAAAGAGCAGTAAGTAAAGGCTAAATCAAGCAGGAGAAGAGAAATAACAAAGATTAGAGCAAAAAATCAATGAAATAGAAACAAAAAGAACAGTAGAACAGATCAATGGAACTAGAGGCTTATTCTTTGAAAGAATAAGAATAAGCCCTTAGTGTGACTTATCAAAAAGAAAAGAGAAAGAACCCAAATTAATAAAATCATGAATGAAAGAGAAAAGATCATGATCAGTACCTAGGAAATACAGACATTGACCAATACCTAGGAAATACAAGCAATCTTAAGAATATATTGTGAGCAACTATATGCCAAGAAATTAGGCAATCTGGATTTATAACTATGAAAACTGAAAAAAGAAGAACTAGAAAACATGAACAGACCCATAACCAGCAAGGAAATGGAAGCGGTAATAATAATTTTAAAAAATAACACAACAAACAAGAGCCCAGGATCAGATGGCTTCCCAGGGGAATTCTACCAAATATTTAAAGAACTAATACCTATTATTCTAAAGTTGTTTCAAAAAATAGAAAGGGAAGGAAAACTTCCAAACTTATTTAATAAGGCCAGCATTACCTTGATCCCCAAACTAGACGAAGACCCCACCAAAGTGGAGAATTACAGACCAACATCCTGAATGAACACTGATGCCAAAATTCTCACCAAGATACCAGCCAATAAGATCCAACTGTAACTTAAAGGATAATTCACAATGACCGAGTGAGATTCATTCCTGGGCTGCTAGGTGGTTCAACATCCTCAAATCAATCAATATGATACATCATATTAATAAAAGAAAGGACAAGAACCATATGATCCTCTCCATTGAGGCAGAGAAAGCTTTTACCAAAATACAGCATCCTTTCTTGATTAAAAGTCTCCACAGTGTAGGGATAGAACAAATATACCTCAATATCATAAAAGCCATCTGTGGAAAGCCCATGGTGAATATCATTATCAATGGAGAAAAACTAAGAGCTTTCCCCCTAAGGATGGGAACATGACAGGGATGTCCACTGTCACCACTGTTGTTCAGCATAGTACTAGAAGTCCTAGACTTAGCAATCAGACAACAGAAACAAATAAAAGACATTCAAATTAGCAAAGAAGAAGTCAGTCTTTGCAGATGACATGATTCTCTATGTGGAAAACCCAAAAGACTCCACCACAAAATTGCTAGATCTCATATAGGAATTCAGCAAAGTAGCGGGATATAAAAATCAGTGCACAGAAATCAGTTAGATTTCTATACACTAACAATGAGACAGAAAAAGAGAAATTAAGGAGTCGATCCCATTTATAATTGTGCCCAAAACCATGAGATACCTAGGAATAAACCTAACCAAGAGGTCAAGGATCTATTTTCTGAAAGCTATAGAACACTTATGAAAGAAACTGAGGAAGACACAAAGAAATGGAAAAACATCTGATGCTTATGGATTGGAAGAATAAATATTGCTAAAATGTCTATGCTACTCAAAGTCATCTACACATTCAATGCAATTCCTATCAAAATACATTGATATTTTTCACAGAGCTGAAGCAAATAATCCTAAAATTTATATGGAACCAGAAAGACTCTGAATAGCCACAGGAATGTTGAAAAAGAAAACCAAAGCTGGTGGCATAACAATGTTGGATTTCAAGCTCTATTACAAAGCTGTAATCATCAAGACAGTATGGTACTGACACAAAAACAGACACATAGGTCAATGAAGCAGAATAGAAAACCTGGAAATGGACCCTCAACCTTATGGTCAAGTAATCTGACAAAGTAGGAAAGAATATCCAATGAAAAAAAGACAGTCTCAATGGAATACTATGCAGCCATTAAAAGAAATGAAATCTTGCCATTTGTGACGATGTGGTTGGAACTAGAAGGAATTATGCTTAGCAAAATAAGTCAGTTGGAGAAAGAACTATCATATGATCTCCCTGATATGAGGAAGTGGAGATGCAACTTGGGGAGTTTAGAGGGTAGGAAAAGAATGAATGAAACAAGATGGGATTGGGAGGAAGACAAACCATAAGAGACTCTTAATGCCACACACACACACACACACACACACACAAAAACTTAGGGGGGCCGGGGAAGGGGGTTTAGGGAGAGGGTGGTGAGGTTATAGACATTGGGGAGAGTATGTGCTATGGTGAGTGCTGTGAAGTGTGTAAACCTGGCAATTCAAAGACCTGTACCCCTGGGGCTAATAATACATTTATGTTTATTTTTTAAAAAAAAGGCTGTTTCTTCAACAAATGATGTTGGGAAAATAGGATAGCCACATGCAGAAAAATAAAACTGGACCATTCTTTACACCATACACAAAGATAAACTCAGGGGTACCTGGGTGGCTCAGTGGGTTAAAGCCTCTGCCTTCAGCTCAAGTCATGATCCCAGGGTCCTGGGATCGAGCCCCCCACCAGGCTCACTGCTCAGCAGGGAGCCTGCTTCCTCCTCTCTCTCTGCCTGCTTCTCTGCCTACTTGTGATCTCTGTCGAATAAATAAATAAAATCTTTTAAAAAAAAAAAAAAGATAAACTCAAAATGAATGAAAGACCTAAATGTGAGACAGGAATACTTCAAAATCCTAGAGGAGAGCATAGGCAGCAACCTCTTCAACATTGGCCGTAGAAATTTTGTCTATACCTATCTCCAAAGGCAGGGGAAACTAAAGCAAAAATGAAGTATTGGGATTTCATTTAAAAAGCTTCTGCCCAGCAAAGGAAACATCAAAACTGAAAGGCAACCTATGGTATAGGAGAAGATATTTGCAAATGAAATATCAGATAAAGGGCTAGTATCCATGATCTGTAAGAACTTACCAAACTCAACACTCAAAAAAAAAAAAAAAAATGCAGTCAAGAAATGGGAAGAAGACATGAACAGACATTTTTTTTAAAAGATTTTATTTATTTATTCGACAGAGATAGAGATTACAAGTAGGCAGAGAGAGAGGAAGGGAAGCAGGCTCTCTGCCGAGCAGAGAGCCCGATGTGGGGCTCGATCCCAGGACCCTGGAATCATGACCTGAGCCGAAGGCAGAGGCTTTAACCTACTGAGCCACCCAGGCACCCCTGAACAGACATTTCTGCAAAGAAGACATCCAGATGGCAAACAGACACATGAAAATATGTTCCACATCACTTGGCATCAGGGAAATATGGATCAAACCCACAATGAGATACCACCTCACACCAGTCAGAGTGGCAAAATTAACAAGACAGGAAACAACAAATTTTGGTAAGGATAGGCAGGGGAAGGGGAACCTTCTAATCCCTTTGGTGGTAATATAAGATACCCTGGAAATTGTTATGGAGATTCTTTAAGAATTTAAAAAATAGAGCTACCCTATGACCCAGCAATTACACTACTAGGTATTTACCCAAATAACACAAACATTGAATCCAAAGGGGCACCTGCACCCCACTGTTTATAGCAGCAATGTCTACAGTAGGCAAACTGTGATAAGAGCTAAGATGTCCATTGACAGATGACTGGATAAAGAAGATGTGGTATATATACACAATGGAATATTACTCAGCCATCAGAAAGGATGAATACTTTCCATTTATATTGATGTGGATGGAACTAGAGAGTATTATACTGAACAAAACGAATCAATCACAGGCAGACAATTATTAAATGGTTTACTCATATGTGGAATATAAGAAATAGTGCAGAGAATCATAGAGGAAGGGAGGGAAAACAGAATGGGAAGTCATCAGACAGGGAGAAAAAAAACATGAGATCTCTTTTTTTTCAAAGATTTTATTTATTTATTTGACAGATAGAGATTACAAGTAGTCAGAGAAAGAGGAGGAAGCAGGCCCCATGCAGAGCAAAACGCCCGATACGGGGCTCGATCCCAGGACCCTGGGATCATGACCTGAGCTGAAGGCAGAGGCTTTAACCCACTGAGCCACCAGGAGCCCCGAGATCTCTTAACTATAGGAAACAAACTGAGGGTTCCTGGAGGGGAGGTGGGTGGAGGGAAGGGGTACTTGGACAAGGGGCACTGGGTGTTATATGCACTGGGTGTTATGTGCAACAGATGAATTACCGAACACTACATCTGAAACTAATGATGTACTATATGTTGGCTAATTGAATCTAAATAAAAAAAAATAAAATATAACTCATTCTGGCCCTATTGATAATATGGAGAATGTTGTTGAGATTCTGTAACTAACATAAAGAAATGATTGGCATTGCATTTTTTTTATAGTCCACCTCTACTTTGTTATGGAAATTCACAACATCTACACTACTACCATCAGTATCAGAATAATCATTGAAACCTCCCTCTTATCAGAATCTGGCACCCAAAGAAAGAAGGTAATTGTTCCTAGTCACTAATATTTACTGGTTGGTTTTCTTTGTTGTTTAAGATCTATTTGTTCATTTTAGTGAAGAGAGCATGAGCAGGGGAAAGAGGGAGAGGGAAAGGGAGAGAACCTCAAGCAGACTACCTGCTGAGCATGGATCCTGACATGGGCTCAGTCTCATGACCCTGAGATAATAACCTGAGCCAAAATCAAGAGTTGGACTCAACCAACTGAGCCACCAGGTGTTGACTGGCCTTTTATTTGGATGTTAGAAAGTGGGAATATCCATTTCACCATGTAAAAATCAATAGCAAATTCATTTTATAATATATGTATTTCCCAAATATTTCAAAATCAAACAAAATATTACTAAATAACTCATAGTTTAAAAAGAAAGTCTCAAGAGAAATTAGAAAATGTTTTTAATTAAATGAAAATACATCATAAAATTTGTGGAATACAATTAAGCAATGCTTAAACAAAAACTTATTATATGTATATATTAACCTAGAAGACAAATTTCAAATAGATCTATGTTACATTTTTAGGAAAACAGATTAAATCAAATAATAAATTGAGCTCATACCACACAAATAAAGTAAACAAAAATATGGCAGCAGAAATTATTTAAAATGGAAAAAAAGAGTAAGATAAAAGCTATGAAACAAAACTTGGTTCTTTGAAAAAAGCATTAAACCTTTAGCAAAATTCACCACAAAATAACCCCAAATAAAAATATCTCATATCAGGAGTGAAAGGGATAATGAATATCCTTCTGTACCATGTAGACATTAAAGGATAATATGTAAATACTATGAAAAAAATCATTATTATAAATTTGATAATTTGAAATTTGATAATTTAGATGCAAAAGACAAAAATCCTTGAAAGTCAAGTCCTAAACTACCAAAACATACTGAGGAAGAAACACATAATATGATAACACAATATCTATTATATAAGTTGAGTTCTCTGCCTAAATTGTCCAATAAGGGAAACCTCATGCCCGAAAGATTTACTGTTACGTTTATATGATATTTAAGGATTCAATAACATCATTTTTTAATCTTAAAAACAGTAGGAGAAGAGGGAACATTTTCCAACTTGTTTTATGCAATCAGCATTTCCTGCTACCTAAACTCAACAAATTTTAAGAAACAAGAAAACCACAAAACAATGCTCTTCATGAGAGTATTTCCACAAATTTTTTGTAAACATTAAAATAGCATACAAGCAAACACACACACACACACACACACACACACATACAAAGACATGATGGATTGGTAGAGTTAATATGAGGTTTGAAAGGATAATTCAATATATAAAATTCATTGTAATTCATTATATTTACAAAAGGCAGAATAGTCATATGATCACCTTGCAGATTTAGAAAAGCATTTGCTCAACATCAGATCATAAGAAACCTTCAGCAGATTAAGTATAGGTAAGTTTTTTAACCTCATAATGCAAATTTGTAAAAACCCTACAGATACCAGTATTCTAAACAGTGAAAGGCTGAACTGTTTCCCTGAGAAATCGGGAACAAGGCAAGGGTGTCTAGTTTCACCCATCTAAAATACCATTATACTGGAAGTTCTAGTTATTGTAATAAGAAAAGAAAAAAAATACAGAATAGAAAGTGAAAATTTTTCTAAAGAACAACTTGGTTGTCTATGTAAAATTTCTGGTGAAATTTGCACAAAACTTTGTAGAAATAATGTGAATTCAGCAAGATTTCTGGATACAAGGGTAATATACAGCTATTAATTGTGTTTCTAACTTCTAGCAATGAACAATTCTAAAACTTATATGAAAAGGTAAAAGATTTGGAATAGCAAAAATAATTTTAAAAATAACAAAGTTGAAAGAGACTTTACAATAAATTTACAATAATCAAGATAGTGTAGTATTAGTGAAGAAATAGACAACGCGATCCATGGAATATAAGATACAGTTCTGAAATCAACACACACAATATGTTCAACCGATCTTTGAAAAAAGTGACAAGACAGTTCAATGAAGAAAGGATAGATATTTTAACAAATGGTAAAGGAAAACTGAACATATATATGAAAATAAAAAATACCCGGACTTATACTTGATACCTTATACCAAAATTATAGCAAAATGGTTTGTTAACAGACCTAAATGTAAACCTTAGAACAATAAAAAATTTAGAAACAAAATTTAGAGGATTTTCTTATGAAAATATTTCTTAGGTTGCAATATTCCACCTATCTGCATACTATAAGCTTTTTAAAATTCATTTACTCATGGGAAGAAATTTCAGTTTTTTCTAGACCATAGCTATTATGTATAATATGGCTTTGAAGATCCCTGTACAACTTTTTATATAAACTTAGTTTCCTTTCTCTAGGATAAATGCCCAGAAGTACAATTATCCTGTCATTTGATAAGTGGATTTTAATTTTATAGAAAACATTCAAACTCTTTTCCGGAGTGGCTGCATTATTTTACTTTTCTACTACCAAAGTTTGACAGATCAAGTTAACTTGCCATCACTACAAGATTTCACATTTTTTTTTATTTTTTTAAAATTTTTACTCTTTTAATAAGCATGTAGTGATATCTTATTATGGTTTTAATTTAATTTCTCTAATGCTTAATTAAATTGAGGATCCTTTGAAATGTTTATTTTCAATCTTTATATCTTAAGTGTCTGTTTAAATATCTTGATGATTTTATAATTAAATTGTTTCTTTACTTTTGAGTTTATGGAGTATCATATATATTAAGGATATACATCTTTTGACAAATGTGAGATTTCCAAACAAATATTTCCCCCATGTCTTTGTCTTATATTTTCATCCTTATCACAGAGACCTCTCAGATTAAATGTTTTAATTTTGATAAATTTTGATGTATAAACATATTTTCTTTTGTGGATTGTGTTTTATTCTTCATTATTTTGGTCATGTTTAAGTACTCTTTGTTAACTCTAGGTCATGAAAATTTTCTCATATGTTTTCTTGTTAAATGTGATACGTTTTTGAACATGGTAACTTTATTATTAATTTATTTTTTTGTCAGGATTTTATAATTTTAAGCATACAAACCCTCTACATTCTTTGCTAGATTTAAACCTAATTATGTCAGAATTTTGGAACCATTATTAATGATATTCCTAAAAAAAAATTGTTCCTAATTTTACCTTGCTTTTATTTGCATGCTGACTTTTTATTTTGTAACCTTAGTAAACTCACTTCATATTTAAAGTTAATTTTAAGTTTAGTTTTCTTTGACTTTTCTACATATGTATTTATGTATTCTGTGAATAGGTAAATTTTTCCTAGATTCATTTCCAATCTCTCTGCCTTTAATTATTTTTTTCCTTCAGTCTGTTGCATTGACTAGGAATTTCCAGTACCATGCTGAATAGAAGTTAATAGAGGGAAGATCCTTGCCATGTTACTGTGTCTTATTGCCTTTGGCAGTAAAACATCCAGTCTTTTACCATTCTTTATCATGACAAATGCAGGATTTTGTAGATGCTCTTCATAAGTATGAGAAAATTCCAGTGAATTCCTACTTAGCTAAAATGCTCCTTATCTAGACTTTTTATCAAAAATTATTTTTAATTTTGATAAACACTTAACGATGCATCACCCTATATGGTTATGTGGTTTTTCTTCTTTATGTAACTCATCTTACATTACTCGAATTAAAGTGTTTTAATCAGAACAATAGAGGAAGCTGGAAGCTTAGTAATGAAGGTACACTTGAATGACAGTAATTTATATCATAACGTGGTTAATCAGGTTATGTTTTATTTTGGAAGCAGTGGCTTTTCTCACATATCCTTACTGACTTCTGTTAAAAATTATAGAATATATGCTACTTGGATATTTAAAACAAAATAGTGAAATCCCATAAAATGTTAAGAAATCTGTTGTACAATATATGATTATTTGTTTTTAAAACCCTCATGATTGATTTCTGTCTCATAATTATACATATTTTATCTCAGAAGTTATTAGAGGATACCAATTAACTTATGCCTAATAAAATGCTTTTCCTGAATTGGCCAATAATTACTAAACTGGTTTAAAAATGATTGTTTGCCTTCATATTTTATTGTTATAATTTACTTTGAGAATCACTCTGAACTTAGAAAAACATAAGAAATAACAGAGTACACATGGATATATTTACCTATCATGGGAAAAACATCATGAGAAGATTAAAATACATGTATTATTTTAAGATTTTGAAGTACTCATTTCAGTGAAAATCAAGTAATCCTGGAATAGAAGAAATCTAGTTATCAGTGTTTTCCCATAGATTCTTTCATCTTAGCTAAGGATGATAATTATTGATTATCTGATGTGAAATGGCAGGTTGTTACAGAAGATTTATGAGTCATCCCTAGAAATAAAGAATTTCTAGGAATCTTAATAATTTCTTACAATTCCCATGCACATTTATTCCAAAGACAAAGCAATAAAGCTTGAGCCATTCCCTCATGAACCCCACTTTTGGTCATCAACCCAAACCACAAAATTACATATCACAGAGCCCCACGGACTAATATCATCCCAGCTTCCAGCCCAGGAGCCAGAAAGTTGCAACTTTCAAAATGGCAAGCAAATATTCAGTAATTACCATGGATTTAGTACTTTCCATTTTCTTTCTTCTTTTTTTATACAGTATGGAGCCAATGCATTGTTTATAAACATCTTGAAAACATCCTGTTCTGTTTGCTATAGAAAAACTGAACAAAAGCTGAAATTTTCTTAAAATGATAGGTGTAAAATCAATAAAGTTATAACAGAAGTATTTTCAGAGCTTTCACAAAAGTCCAGGAACTGTGGTACAAAATGAGAATTTCTTCATTTAAATATGAATAATAATTGCCTTAGAGAAATTTATTATTGATTTGAAATTTAATTTTTTAATTTTTATTTTTTAAGGATTTTATTTATGAAAGAGAGAGAAAAAGAGGGGGGGAAACAAGCAGGGGGAATGAAAGAGGGAGAAGGAGAAGCAGGCTCCCCACTGAGCAGGGAGGCCAACATGGGGCTCCATCCCAGGACCCCGTGATCATGATTTGAGCTGAAGGTAGAGGCTTAACCAACTGAACCACCTAAGAGCCTCTAGTGATATTAATTTTTAATATTGATGTTAATTTAATGCAAAATTCTCAATCTAAACTTCAAATGGCACTGTGGATTAGTGATATGCCAGGTAATGTTCCACAGTAGCATACCCAGATAAATTTATCATAGATTTTGACTACCAAAAACATCCAATGTTAATATACCTGTTTCCCTTTTGATTATAAATTTCTTGAAGCAGAGACTGTGTCTTTACATATTTGGCCTTTAGCAGTTATTATATATCTTACATAGAACAGATAGTTAATAAATAATATGCAAAGAGGCATCTTAGATATTCAAGAAAATGTAACTGGCAAAATGTACCTAATTTACCTGAGAGCAGTAACATAGACTTAATGGATTGAAGTTCTTCTGGTTGTTCTTATACAAGCATTTGATATTTTTGATGCTTATTTCCTCATTTGAGTTCAAATATTACAGAGCACAAATACATCTACTATGTAATACTGGGCTTATATCACCAGGGTAGAAAAGACTGTTTTTTAAAGGGCAAAACTGAACTTGATAAGGCAAGAGGGTTAAGGAGATTTGTCTGTTACTCCAAAAATGTATTTGGCTCACATTTTTCTTCTGAAGTGTTGATTAAATTAGAAATTTATAAAGATTGGCATAAAGCCATTTCTGATTTTTATAAATGACTGAACTCATATTTTTCTTTCTAGTTGTAGCATTGTTATAAAATAAGATAATTTTCATTACTTTTATTAACTCCTAGTGACCTGACTCAAGTGACATCTATTCCAACATATATGATGAAGGTTTAAAGAAAATAACTTTAAAACCACAGAAGACAACATCATTGAATTCAGTCAGTTGATACTTGCTGTGCCTTCTTGACATTAGTTTGTGTATTCATAGCTAAAACAGCTGTATGTATTTGCTAAATTATAAAATCTACAAGAAATGAATTTGAAAGTTTTAGTGATTTATATGATTTTATTTTGCAAACTTTTTTCTCTATTTTAAAAATCAGTCACTATTATCAATTAGGAAAATTATTAAAAATTGCCATTTTGTATTAGAGAAATTAAAACATGACATATATATATACATAATATGTGTGTATATATATATATATATATACATATTTGTATAGATTACTTTAAGGTAGTCATCTTTAATGGGAAGTGACTTTTCTAAACAAAATTAAAAATTTGTTACATATGTAGGCAAAATGATTGAAGCTTCATCTGAGTTATTTAGTGCCATGTTGTTAAGTTACA